>DWFO01002952.1:0-12965 GCA_018246595.1 Mimoniades nurscia nurscia | reverse complement strand
TTTCGTATAATACTAGCCTTATAAATAATACTACTTACTAAGCCTTCGTTATATTATAGATATTTATGATGGAATAATTCTATGAATATAACATTTGTAAGAACAAATGTGGTGATTAATTGCTAAGTGGTTTTTAAATGTCTAATAATGACGCAGGTGAGCTACGTGTGACAAAATGCCAGTATTATCTATGTGAAAGCATAAAAAATGTACTAACAATTTTTATCCTTGAAAATAAATTAAATCGTACTGCTACTTGTCCTGAAAATTACCGGATGTTACCTATATCTGGGTATACCTACTTTCTTCATACAAAGATTATGAATAAAACTTTATTTATATATGTATAATGCGCGGTCAATTCTTTTCGGACGCCACGCCGTAACTAAAGACGTCGTTGTAGCTAGGTGTGCAGTCAATGGACGACAAATGTGTAAGAGTCATAATAAACCGCTTGAAGACGTCGTTTGTATGCAAGGAATCACTGTAGACATTTCGCAGGAAGTTGAGGCTAGGGGTGAGACGGAGGACGGAAGGGGGTGTTGAAGCGAACATGAAGAGGATAGGGATAATTTAGTGAGGAATTATACTTCGCGGGAACTTGCGCCGCGCGCTTCACGGAACATAGTTTTATTTTAATTCCTAGTTACTCGTATTTCGGTATGCAAAGTAGGTAGATATTTTTTTACTGCAACTATCAATTTATTCGGTTATAAATATGTAGTATAACATTAACAATTTATCTAATGAGCTTCGGATATAAATAGTCATTAAAATTTTACTTTTTATTATTCAGGGTAGGTATATATTTTTTTGGATATACACAATATTGAAGAACAAAATAATTAAGAACATTAATAAACATAGTTAATTAGTGAAGATTCCACTAAATCATGTGCGAAATTTTTAGTAGTAGAGGTTTGTAACGAAAGCCAGGAAATTTAACTACCTAAACTTTTTATTAATTTAATAAACTGTTTTATTAAAGTCTTCTTTTTTGATGTACCGTTTCTTTTTTAAAGTGTAATTGTCGAGTGGGATAGGTAGTAGGTATAGGATTTTCTTACACCGATTGTTAATTTGAAAATTGTGATTATAACTCGGAATCTGAATTCGTGCCTGGTGTGTGGCAATAGGCTAACAACGTATGATGGGAGGTAAACGTAACTGCTGAACCGTGGGAGTGTACAACACTCCTCTGCTTACCCCTTCAGGGTTTACAGCTGGGACGTTACATTTGTTACGAGTTCTGAATTGTTTTGACGCTTACCACGTAGGTTTAATAAACTGAAGAAAAGTGATATTTTAATGCCGTCTGAATTAATAAAGCTAAGGTAAATTCCATTCCACGTTATGAGAGCGTCAAAACTTTAGGAGGCGAGACGGCGTGAAACCGACTCGAAGGGATTACACGGTGCGAATGAGAAAATTTGCCAAAGTTACTAGTAACCGTAACGTATTTTAAGAATTGAGTTATACACAAAAATTTAGCTCGCTTACATATAAATTATTTTATTAGTTTAATTCTTTACATCCATGATTAGTTATTTTTATTGATTAGTTTCATTTATTTTTCATCCATGATTAGTTATTCTTATCATCATTTTAAATACTATTTACGGTTACACTTTTAAACGGGTTTTCTCACAGAATGAAAATGGTTAAGGCAATTGTCTGCTACGCTGCTTAAAAGACTTGTCACCTATTATTTATTTATTTATTTATTCTTTATTGTAAAAGTATTACAATGGGCGGACTTAATTCCAAATGGCATTTTCTACCAGTCAACTGGATATTGATTATGAATAACTCTTAGGTGTAATAAGGCAAAGCTGATGAGCAAATGTGTAAGAAAGATGTGCTTTCCAGGATTTGGAGACAGGACTCGCGAAGTGGGAGAGTGAGGTTCAGATCTTCTGTTAACTTTGTAAAAGAGACAACGGTAGGCTCAAATGTTCTTTGTTTTATTTTTATTATTACAACTACTAAAATACATACAGTAGTATGTAATAGTATTTATGTATATATTTATACATAGCTCAAGTAATTATTAGGTATATGGTATAGAAAAAAATTCCGATCATATACATTTTAAGGGTAAATTAATTGATTATGTACAGATTGAAAATAAAAATTTATAGTGAAACGAATGTCTTTCTCGTGTTATACGGTTACAGCTACATAGAGTATTCCTGTAATATCCGTAGGCTCGTTTCGGGGGAATATTAAAAATTGTCTCTATCGAGGGGCTGAATGAGAGCACACGAAAAAAAATTATTAGTTAAATTAAAAGGAACCTCCGGCGTAATCTTCTTTCGTCCCCTTAAATTCACTTTCGTCTTTATTACCGCGTCGTTTTGTTCGCAAGATTTGAGCCACCCCCTGTTGTCTCCGCCGCGTGTCCCCCTCACTACAAGCTTCTTGCGTTCGTACTGTTACTTGTATAATGTCATAACAACCGGTGATTTTTTATGTTATTTCGACTTTATAGTTTTATTTATCTTCATACCTCTATCTCCCAATAGAGGCAAGCAGAGGAATGTAGTACACTTCCACGACCCACTTGTTTAATTCTACGTTCTATCATGGACTAGAGTGTGAGCCTTTTGCCATACACCGGGTACTAAATCCAGGGTAGAAATGTTAACTAGAAAATGTAGGTTAGAAAAGTCAAATAGTATAGTATATAGTCATAATAGTATTTGACAATGTAATCCTAAATCACCGGACCAGCATTGGCACATCCAATCACACGAACAACGAGGCAGTCCGGACTTCATTATTCACATACATTTTTTTACCTACAGACATACCTACCTCATTCACACTACAAAGGATCACTTTCTCTCCTATGACATTATTTACATCTTTTGTATTTTTACGAGTTATGATGTTTCTGTTTCGCTAAGCATTCAAAGATAAAAGTTCAAGGAGTATAAGTATGAGTTTTGTTTTGCCGTTTATTGAACTTGTGAAGTTTTCGGCCATAACTATTAATTTACTGTTTATTGTCGTTGCCATGTTGTAATAATAAAACTATTTATGTTTTTTATTATCTATGGTTTATATTATT
Source organism: Mimoniades nurscia nurscia (assembly GCA_018246595.1). Taxonomy (NCBI): domain Eukaryota; kingdom Metazoa; phylum Arthropoda; class Insecta; order Lepidoptera; family Hesperiidae; genus Mimoniades; species Mimoniades nurscia. The sequence goes on along the minus strand of DWFO01002952.1, from coordinate 9,892 downwards.
TAATATTATTTAAGTTGAGATTAATTCATACATACTGCCTTCATTATTATCATTATTATATCATCACTCTAGATCCTTAAACGGGCAGGCAGCAAGTGCAAAATATTTATCCATACAGACCTGGCCTACAGCTACAGGTGTAGGCCAGGTCTGTAATAGTAATGAAGGTTCATTCACACTTTTGTTACACTAACTGTTCCATATATTTTAACAAAACGAGATACATTCAGTATGTAATTTTTTTATTTGGAATTGTTTATCTGCTTGTCGACAGCTGGCCTGTATCCGCCTTTACCCGTGGCGACACCGTGCATCAAAGCAATATCGCCGAGTGAGGGCTGGACGTCGGGAGGTTCCACCGTAATCATTGTCGGAGACAACTTCTTCGACGGCCTCCAAGTGGTTTTTGGAACCATGCTCGTTTGGAGTGAGGTGAGTTATTAATTAAAAAAAAATTAAACATTTAACAATATTTTGAATTAAACGAATGGCGCTCAAACGAAAATTAATATTTGGTTGCAACTCATGAATAAGGGTTTCAAGGAAGTACTCGTACCTATATTGAAAAATGAATGCTGACGCAAAAAAAAATGTCGTTTATTGACATCCCTCATTGAAGAGTTGGTTTTTGTCGCCAGTTAATAACATCCCACGCGATAAGGGTGCAAACGCCGCCTAGGCACATACCCGGCGTCGTCGAGGTGACCCTCTCATACAAAAGCAAGCAGTTCTGCAAAGGCGCTCCCGGCAGATTCGTCTATGTTTGTGAGTATAGTATACATTTTTTTGATGATTATCCACGCATTTTTGTTAGAAATATCTAAGAACATATTAAACGTCTAGAAACAATTTACAATACGGAGTGTACATTAGTGTAGATGGCAGCGTCCATTGGCAACTGATATCTGCTAACTTTCTGCTTTATAGAGTTTATTATAAATAATTTATCATATATATTTCACCATAAATATTTTTTATAAATAGGTTACTAAGTGCAAGGGTCTCATATTGTATCAGTGTCATCCTCACCATAGGCCCACTGTTGGACAACGATTTGTTGTATCACACTGAGGATCTTAATTATAAATAGTAGGTGACCCAAAACAGTTTAGGCCAGATTACTTATCGTATAGGCAATTTCTTACACGATCCATCAATTAGGCTTCCATTTGTTAGCGAGGGCTAATGATTGATTTTGTTTTTCTGTTTCGCATAGCAGCGCTCAACGAGCCCACGATAGATTACGGCTTTCAGAGGCTCCAGAAACTTATACCCAGGCATCCCGGCGATCCGGAAAAATTACCCAAGGTGAGTGATATTCTGTTAATATAGTAACATGGCTAAGGAAAATTGTAATTTTTGTATTTTTTTAATTATCATGACTTCACGTCAAGTTAGGTTCTTTGAAGGGTAGGCATAAAGAACTGAGTGCTAAATAACTCTACCCTTACGGACCTAATGCACTTCTTCTATCACCAGCCAGTATCTGTCCTAATTTTCCTTACATAACAATGTAAAAGGACAATCAATTGTACAAAAATACTAGTTATTCCGTATTAAAATATCTTCCAGCAGGCCCACTGGTGGACAGTTTGTTAGGTAAAGCCGACCTAGTACGTACGATACAATAAACAACAAAAGAAATAATGTAATGATGTAATTGTATATTGTCGTTATTTTACGTTCGATGTGGCTGTGGCGTGTAGACATACTTAACATAGTTATTTATTTCGCGAATAGGAAATCATATTGAAGCGGGCGGCGGATCTGGCCGAGGCGCTATATTCGATGCCGCGCAACAACCAGCTGGGGCTGGGCGCGCCGCGCTCGCCGCCCGCCAGCATGCCCTTCAACTCGTACACGGGCCAGCTGGCGGTCAGCGTGCAGGACACCTCGGCGTCGCAGTGGACTGAAGGTGGGTTGGATATAAACATATTACATCAATGTAGAGTGGTTTTGTAGTACATGTATGCATTGTCTAAATTAATGAAATTATTTTTCAAATGTTAAATTTAACGTTATAAATAGAAATTGTTGCTATCATCTCTTTTGGTAGATAGATTTATAACAACAAATTAGGTATTAGAACTATAAGAAATAAATAGTAGAAAATGCATAATATTTATTGTTTATTGTAATTAACAATAGTATTGGATTTCATATAAAATGTCTAATCGTTTTCCATTTAATTACCTACCTACCTACGCTACGTTCAAAACTTGAAGTAATTTCAACATTTACAATTCACTCGAATATATTTTAAATCTAATAATAAATGCATTGACATATGTTCATTAACAGAACGAAATGTTCTACAAATTTAATTTCAAATTTTAAACGCTTATTACACATTGACTGTCATTATCAAAAGCGAAACGTCGTCGACGGCGCTTCGCGTGTCCCTGGCGGAGTACGATTGGCACAAAGCTAACGGCGGCGGTGGTGTTGACCAGGCTTTTTCTTTTAGACGAGTACGCGCGCGGCGGCGGCGGCTCCGTGTCGCCGCGGTACGCGCCGGCCGCGGCGCCGCACGGCTACCCCCCGCAGCACTACGCCGCGCCCGCCGCGCTCTTCAACACGTCTTCCCGTGAGTGCTTCTAATTCCGTACTGTGTAAGCGATCATTTAATCGTCTAAATTAAGCGCTTGCTTCGCTGCATTTCGTTTATTCACATTTAGTTTTACAATCTGCTACTTGATACATACATACCTTATTATACTCGTACCTTATCACGAGCCGTCGCCGATTTATTTAGTAAGATATAACGTATCTATCAACCTTTATTATATATGTGTATTGTAATTACGAAATGACGCCCCATGATTTGCTACTAGTGATTATTCAACGTAAAGCCGATGGCGCCTGGCTATGTTTGACAATCGCTTGCCGTATAAAGAACGATCCAAACTAATGTCATATAAAATTATTTGTCAATTTGATCTAAAAATGTAATAAATACACCAGATTTTATTGATTTTCACTGGCTTCACATATTAATATCACTATTGGTTCTATATGCATGGCAATATTTGTTAAAACCTTATCAGCTTTATTAAAACTGCAATGTTCGTATGTCAATATTTTTTTTTTATTGTAATTATCATCGTCATCAGCCTATGTCCACAGCTGGACATAGGCCTGCCCGCAGGCCCAGCGTGGGGGTTACGGGCACAACCCCTCACGAAGACCTGTTTTAATTATACAGATACCTATTCCCACGGAGTCTTACGCTTTGTATCGCATTGTGCGCAATGCAAAGCAAACACCCTCGCATACACGCTGTGTCTATTCGTCCGTGTCGCTTTGTGTTAACATCCGTTTTCTTTATCCCGACCAGTGTCTCTAGGACCGTACCATCCGGCCAACGTGAATGGGCACTTGCCGTCTGACCATCACCACTATAACGCGTATAACACGAAAGATAGCGGGCATTACATTGAAAGAAACGAGCAGTGTAAGGACGCCAGTGACTATCCCGCGAATACTCATACAAAATGCACCGGTGACGATGTGAAAGAGCAACGCAGTAAAGAGAATAAGCTAAGAAGCGCCTTTGCGGCTGTCAGACATAGCCCGCCCCGCGTCAATATCCAACATCAACAGAATTGGCAACATCTCGTCGTTCAATGTTAGTAGCTGTCCCATTTTTCTTCTTTTAGTTCGCTTTTCATCGCTATGCTTTTATTGCTTGATGCACTTTGCACACATTTTTTCTTATCATTTTACGTATATATTTATAAACCTGTAGAATAGTTAGTCATATAATGTACTCGTATGTTATGACGCGGTCTAAATACATAGAAATAAGAGTGTGAGTTTTACGTTTTTGATCGTCAGAACTATTCCAAGAACTATTTGAAAGAACCGATATGTATTTGGGACGTACATGCGCCTTTAAAAATATATTATTCGTTTGTACATGTACACTCAATTAAAAAACCCTATAACTTCATTAATAACTGATATCAAACTTTACGTAACAAATTTTAAACAACACATTTTTTGTTTGTTTTAGCCGTATATGAAAACTTTCTCTAGCCATAGGTCTCTCTCTCTCTTTATAGATTTATTGGTCGGTATCAAACTAGGCTTATATTTTCACCGAGTTCCGATTGAACGTTGTGACCTGTGCAGGAATGGGCGGGCTGGTGTCGTCGCCCTTCAGCGTCAACCCGTTCTCGCTGCCGACGTGCAGCGCGCCGCAGTACGCGCAGGCCGCGCCGCTCGCCTCCAAGTAGCGCGCGCCGCGGCCGCCCGCGACGCACCACTGGTCCAACCCAGTGTATCTCAACCTCGTGGTATAAACCAGCGAGCTCGTTTCGAAGTGGTCCTCGATGACGTCAGCTTTTTCAAAGCGGCCAACCGCGAAGCAATTTTCTTGACAACGAACAAAAATATCTATCTTTTATCGTTATATACCTATATGTACTATGTTGTGAAGTCGCAATACTCTTTTTTTTTAAATTAGGTGAATGCTTCATACGCGATATTCACGTACTTGTAAATTAATGTTATATTTATTCGTAGTTGCAATATTTTTAATTTTCACGGTAATAATTTTCATAAAATTAACAATGATGATGGTTGGATTTTAACAGTCGCTTGTTAATCTGATTATAACTAAAATGGTACTGTTTAAGTGCATATACACTTATAATGAAATATAACGAAGCTCAATATTGTAATCATAACAGTATACAATACTTCATACAAAAATAAGAGGTGGGTGTACGTATGTATTTATATAAATTGTATATAAAATGTAATTAATATGTAAATATTAGACTTAATGGCAACAGATTCACACATTTCATAGATTGGACGCTAGATCGGGACTGTCCATGTAGATTTTATATAGATATCGCAAAATCTCAGGAGTAGTCGGTAAGGAAAGCTCAGCGCTCGGAGAATCCCGTGCAAAGCGATACAAAACTCAAAATTGCTCTCACAATCCGTGTGTGTCGGTTTCTTTTGTAAAGTCTGTGATATATTTATCATAAGTACGTATTGTATTGTTGTAAATTTTAATAATAATAATAATAATAATGATATTGATAAATCATTTGTAAATGTCTTCGATTCTTCAATTTGACTTAAGTGATCGTGCGCTGCGTAAGTTTTTTGTAAGACAATGTTTTTTGAAGAACGAATAAAAACATAATTATATCGTGAAATCCACACATATCCTGTATAATTTACTAGTGAAATCTAGAGATTATATCTAAAAGAGGCACAATAACATGGAACAAATGTAGAATTGAGAAAAAAATGTATACGAAATATAAAATATTATCCTTTCCCGATCACTCTGCATGTTTCAAGAACGGCAATAGTGTTTTGGGGGATTTTCTCCCTGAATAGAAAACACTTACATATGTAGCTACTTATGTATATTATTTAACGCAATTGTATATCGAATAAGACTTGTACATTGTAATCGTTCATGAAACAAAAACTATCACAAAATACCAAATAAAATGATTAATACACATTATGTTGTTTTACTTTTATTTTTGTTAAGATTAAATAAAACTAAGCTTAAAAAAGCGGCAAAAGGGGAATGGTCTTGAATCATATGTTACGTAGAAATTAGTAATAAATATAAACGTAAATTTTTAATATCAGGAATATTTCATCACTATGCATAAAATACTAGGAAAAACACCAAAACTTGGAATCAAATGATAACATATCTGTTACGAAGTCCCCTGTGAATCTTTGACCATTACCACCCCAGCTTTACATCGGGGTCAGTCGCGTCACATCTGAGTCCCGAGCATTACACAAGCCATCCATCATGCGCTCATACAAAATATCACCTAAATAGTTTTAAAGCATTGTGATTTCACACATGGTACTCTCGCACCCCATTTGTAATATTATAGCCATTTTTGTGCAAGGGTAATATTTTCTATTGTTGCCCACGACTAGATAATGCATGGGTTTATCGCTGTTTCTAATTGTACTACTAAAGAATGGGGATCGTATTACAGAATTAACATTAAAACGGAGCGAAGTTGCTCTCTGCTCGCGCTCTTTGTAAACATAAATTAATTATAATAATTTCACGCTTCAGTTAAAGAGACGTGGGCGCCTTCGCTAGTGTAGCGCACCGCGTTCGCTCGTCCCATACAGTGCCATGTTTTACTTACTCAGATGTGTACGTCACGTTAAATAAGCAATGGCTTGATTCATTTCAGCGCATCAGGATAGTAGATTTTGAAAAATGTGATGTCGGTTCCCAGGGTGTCGTAAGAGGCGATTAAGCTCGGCGCTGGCAGATCGCGGTATTACATAGCTGGCCTAAACACGGCTAAATACAGAAGTTGGGCAGCAGCATAGATAGTGCGAGGAACCGTACCCTGCTATCCGCAACTCGCATGAGTATGAGGATTATAAGCAAAAACCTTTCAGGAGAGGCTTGTGTCCAACTGTGGACTTGACTGATGATAATAAGGAAAGTGTTTGTTTCAGCCAAATGTAATGTTATAAAGTTAGAGACACAATCAGTAATCTATGTAACTCGATTAAGCTACAATACAAATAAGTGTTCAGTGACGCGCGCCACCCGCTGCGTGCGGCGCGTGCGACGCGCGCGACGCGTGCGCGGACATCACTCCCTTTTATGGATGGACTAATTTATACAACTTGCAGGTACTTGCCGATTGCAATTGGTGGTCTATAGTTATTGTACTTTAATGTTACATACAAGTTTGCGGGGCATTTTAAATTTTCTGGGCATTTTAAATGTTCTGGACTTCGTTATAATAATGTTGGGGTGTAAGTGACATAAAATTAAGTTCATTTGAGGACAACAGTTTGTTGATGTTAAATATTTTTTTATTTTTAAATAGCAAATATTTTTTAAATTTATAAGTAAGTCTGATAGTAAACATAACAGCGCCTTTTAGGAAGTCCACAAGTTATTTTTAATGTTAATGAAGTTTGTAAGCAATAAAACTTAGAAACATGAAATATAAAAATAAAAATAAGTGTATCTTTACTTGTTAGTAAAATCACGGATATATTACTCCGAAACAATTTAATTTACTACACTACTTATTTTACCAGTAATATCGCTACTTAACAAATTTTTATTTGAGCTGTCTGTTATGAAATATACAAAACTATCATTTTATTTATCTGCACATATCTGTCTGCCATTTACGATAAACAAGTTAAGCGAACAAATTGTGTAGTCGCATCGCTCGGTCGCGTGCCGGCCGCGTGCCGCGTGGCCCGCGCATTACCAAATTAGCGTCCGGTGTGCACCCACCCTAAATCGTATTAAGTGTGGGCGGATCATGTTACCGATAGAAATCTTCATTATTACAAGTTTTGTATTTGGATTGGATGGATGGCTTTCGGATCATCCTTTTAAAAAATGTGTACTGTAGTTATACTTGTAATCAACATTAATAGCGATCGGCTTTTGAATTTTGTCAGAATGAGTATCGTTAATGGCACAGCCTTTCACGCTGGCCAAGTGCGAGTTGGCAGACTTCACGCGCCTCAGAAAATATTATGGACTATACGACATGTCAGTTTCCTCGCGTTGTTTATCCGGCACCGTTACAGCAATTGATATTTTACCTGAAAACGCAATATAAATTAGGTAAAGCACTTAAGTATTAAGGTGTGAGCCAGGCTTTTAATTTTACTCTAGGACCACATAGTGGGACCTGTATACTAAACCGCCAGGCTATTATTGTTTTAAGACTGTAATGTTCTGATTTTTTGAATTTGTTTCATGTACATGACTATCATTAGCCTGGCCGCCTATGGGCAAGAAGTGTAGGCTTTGCGAGGAGCTGCGCTCTGCGATCCCCAGCTCTAGACATAGGCGAGGCCTATTTCCAGCTGTGGACTGTAATAGGCTGATAATTATAATGGTAATGATATAATTATAACTCAAGTCTTTCTTAATAAACTTACCAAACATTAGAGTTATAGTAAAATGCGAGTTCTGAAAATAAATTACTGTAACATAAAAAGATTGTATAGGTATTTCGATACAATGGCACACTTGTTTAATACATTGATGAAATTTAAAAATGGAAAGATATTTTCGTATTAAGCTAGAAATGTAGCGCCAACTTCTGTATACTTTATGATTAATACTAATGAAAATATATCGTCTTGTAACTTTATACATCAATAAATAAAATTCGCACAATCCATTAACGTGAAGACGACGACGAATTGTAATCAACAAGTGTCTAGTAAATCAACGCGAAGCGTCAAACAAACAACATCGACTCGCGGAATGTAGACGAAATAAAACAAAACGTAAAACGCGTAAGAAAGTCCTTCACGGGTGGCTCGCGGGGGTGGGGGGCGGGTGGTCGACAATAGGTGTACAGATAACTTTCCTTCCATAGTAGAGTCAATACGAACCCTAGGGAGTTTTACCCTCGGGGTTCGCTCGCTTGGGAAAACTAGACCCAACAATATAGAAGAGGACGGCACCATACAACAGTCGTAGGGAAAAGCGGTGCGTGGTCGTACTTATGTATTAATAATATATAAAGGAAAAATGCCGAGGACATGCGTCGAGTGATATGTCGCGACTGTTAGTGAGAGAGGGATGGATGACGGCAATTTGTCGTGTCGTGATAGGGTTTTATTTAGTCCGCGCGCTTACAATATTTTCTACGTTTCCATTTTAAGTTTTCAGTGCGTGTTCAATTTTATATTTGCGTTTTATTTTTATAAATAATTCTTTAGTAGTGTATACAAAGTATAGAATTTAAGTTTACGACAATACTTTATTACAGAATGCTTAATTTATTATGTGATAGATAGTTTTACACACTAAGTATTATTAAGTGTGACTACTTGTTCGAAAAAAATTATTAAGAGTATTTTGATGCACACGACATGTTACTTATACATATTATATGTTTGTTACTTAGAATACTTTGTCTATTTTTCTTTTCAAGAATTGCTCTATTCTTAACCTTCGTTATTTTTCACGATTGTTGGGATTTACGTGAACTGATTTGAACTTTGCTTGCGACTTTTTCAGTCAGGTCGCCGCTTGGAAAAGTTTCTCTCGAATCAATTCCACGTTACCAATCTTGAACGGACATCGCTTAAACATAGCACGCTTCGAAGGAAACTTGTTACGCAATCTCAGTAAACAAAGGGAGCTTTCGCATTATATATAACGGAGATATAAACGTACATACTTCGTTATAACGTCGTTATGTTGCGGTATTAGCGGTGTTGAATTTTGAATCGTACGTAGTGGGTTCAATTCCCATAGGAAAAGTATTTGTATGATTAGTGTGAGTTTTTATTATATTTAGGTGCATAGTTATCTTTGTAAGTATGTATTTATAACAATAAGTTCGTAAATCAACTTGGAGGTATGGCAGATATGTCAAAATCCTAAATAATACGAGTATATATCAATACAATACGAAAACACTTTATTGCACACCACGTTGACATACACATAGACAAAAGCAGTAAAAAAGTGTTCGCTCTCTATCAGCAGTTGCGTTTGCAATTATCCGGCCAAAGAGACGGTCGAAGACTTTTTAAGACATTTGTAATAGGTACTCGTATATATTATGCAAATATATTGACAAATGGTGTAACATTATTTTAAAGCCGTTACAAAGCGTTACCGCGGCGCTAAGAGCAATTGAATGAGAGCGAGTTAAAGTATTAAAAGTTAGTGAGCGATCTTGGCGGCGCGGGGTGACGTCGCGATCACCTGCTAGAGACGAGACAGGTTACTATCGATGGACATATAAAATATGTCGAGGAATAAACAAAAATATTTGTTAGCTGCCTCGTTGGTCGTGTTGGTTGCGAGTGCGACTGCCGAACGTGAGGTCCTGGGTTCGATTCCCGGGTCGAACACTACTAAATTTTCTAATTT
>DWFO01002951.1:0-12967 GCA_018246595.1 Mimoniades nurscia nurscia | reverse complement strand
TTTATTTTTATTTCAAAAATAGGTTATTTTAACGCTTCTGAACCATCTGTGTGAATTTGGATACCGTTTGAAAAAGCTGTATAAAAATATGTCCGCATTAAGTATGCGTCGGATTCCATCTGTCAGACTGTTTGAACAGTTTTACCATGGCGATTATACATAATACACTTATATTACATGACATATGCTTCGATATGCATAAGGGTTTCCATTCTGCGTAGTTTTTTTCAAAGTTTCATATATTTTGATTTAATTACGGATGTATGAGTTTTTTTTTTAATTACATCCATTTTTCATTGACACAGGTACTTGTACAGTTCTAATTCCTTCGCTTTGAGTTATAAGTTTGTGCTTTTGTTAGATGAAATACCAATGTAGTTACGCAGTCACAAGGAAAATAAATAATTATAATAAAAAAACCGAATTTTGATATTCTTTTTTATGTTTTGGAAATTGTTGTGCCATGATTTTTGGGAATAATTTTTTTTCCAGATATTGATAACATTTAATAAATAAATTGCAGACAAATATAAGGTTATTCAACAGTGTTGGAACATTGCCTAGTTACATTTTATAATCTTTAGCTGTATCAATTTAAGCTAGACTGTAATGTCTTATGCTTTGTGCCCTTTTCATACTGAGATGAGACCAGTGTCTCTCTGGAACGAAAGGGCTGATGAAACGCCGGCTTAAATATAATTAATTTGGGAAGTTCCGACTAATTTTCAAAATGAATAACGAGTTGATTTTTCCATTTTTAGATACAGGGGCTTTTTAACGTTCTGGTCTCCGATATCGTTTAAACGCGGGTTAAGATACTTCTCACGCCATTGCAAATATTGAGAATTCCAAGCTGCCTAGATTTCCTTACTATGTTTTTTTAACTAGTACAGTAAGTTATACGTAATATTAAATATCCCGCAGTTCTAGTATAGTCAGAGACTCGTACCAGGATTCGAACTCAATACTTCGCCTCCAACCAATTGTATATCGAAGATAAGTTGTTGTCTTTCATAAAACGAGACATGAATTCCTTCGAATTATCCCAGAGCCATTCATTCTGGATCAAAAGCACAGGAAAAGGACGATCCTTGCCGTTAATAAGCGTAACGTAATACCTGCGTTTTAGCTTGTATTAAATTAAGAAAGAAAAGCAAAGAAAGGAATCGAGGTGTGAAAGAGGACTCTATGGGTCTTTGTGTCATATAATAGGCATTGTAGACTTTTGACACGTAGTCTGACAAAAGCCTCTACTCCAGCCGACCCCAGGCGGGCGATCGTGAGCCGCGGATCGGAATAATACACGTAGAGGCGTCAGAGGGCCGACGGGTCAAGTTATACTGGTCGCGCGAGTTGGAATTATTATTATTGCCGCAGCAAGGGTTCCTGTTGAGTGGTTGGGGATTGGAATGATTTGGTGTGGAATGAGATAGATGTAGGGCCCTAGAGACATTGTGCGGATGTGGTACACTCTCTCGCTCTAGGCTGTTGATCTAAGTCTATTTTAATGGTTGATAAAAATGTGGGGTTGCGTGCAATTTGTGGTATTGTGTTTGTTGTAAGAAAAAGATTTCTGTTTTAGTTTAAAAAATGTGGCCATTGATTTGTTGTTTACCCTCAGTTTGATAAAAAATATTTCGACTGTTATAACTCCGTAGGTAGTTTTACCTTTATGTTGAAATAATCGTTACTGTACTATCAATAAAAATGTATTATTAAATGATAATAATGGTACCTAGGGATTAAAATTATTAAATTTTTTTAATAAACATTGCTATGTGATTCGTAAAACGAATCACATACGCGTATTAGAAATGTCGATCAGTAGAATTTTCAAAATACTGGATCAAAAATATACAATTTCCCAAGTAAATCATTTTCCAGCCTGTGTGCAAGGCACATAATATCTTAAACGTTCCGCTACACGAGTATTCTGGGATAGTTCCGCATACAACGCGACCTATCTCAATCCGCCAGTGCGTAACCTATTCAGAGCCTTTATACATAACGCGGACTAAACGTAACATTACGCCTGTTATCCCCGAAGAGGTAGGCAGAGGATGTAGTATACTCCAACGTTTTTAGCTGTTTTAGACGTTTACGTGTCCGTCTATGGAATAGGTTGTGAGCCTTTTGCGATACGCTGGGTGAAAATTCAGACTTCGAGCCATTATCAGGGATGTCAAATTAGAAAACCCGGGCACCCGACGCGACAACCCATGCCGGGTTCTCTCGATCGGCAGTCGCGCTTGCTACCACCCGACCTACGAGGCAGTTTTAGCACGCCACAAATGTGCTCAATATTTCCTCGCCGTCTGACTTGATCTGATCCTCATACAGCGGCCGACTGCAATGGTTGAAGGTTGTCGTTGGTCACATATGTGTATGTCTATACGTCCTTTGAAGATGTCTGTCGTAACATCATGCTAGGGATATCGATGGGTGCGATGGGGCGAAGTGTTAAAGATTTCCTGTTACACAATCGGCTCGGATAATGTGTGAGCGCTTTTATATCTTTACATAGATTTAGAAATTACAGAGCTGAGAAAATTTAGTTTAGACATTTAAGAAGGCACTTCCTGTTACAGTATCCATATAGTCTATGTAACTTTTTTGATTCTACCTTATTCTCTTTCTTGTCTTAGGTATGAAATAAGTATATAATTTTAATTATTTGTACAGTTTATTAATTGTCTGTTACCATAACACAGGCAAATATGATGGCAGATCGCGGTATTACATGGTTGATATTACTTCTCAACTTTTGACATAAATACTCATATAAATACTATGTCTATCTGTCTGGTAATCGAACTCACAACCCCCAGCTCAACAGTTAGGTTCATTAACCACTGGATGATAGGACAATGTTTACTACGCTGAGGGATGTTATTTTCGAAAGTTGAGAAAAGCAAAAGCAGCTTGAAAACTTCGTATGCAACACAAAGTATTAGATGTCCTGACTTATAGCTGCACCATATTTCCCAAGGAGTCTGGACGTGTGCCCGGTGTATGGCAATAGGCTTACCACTTATTAAATAGTGAGACATAAACGTACCTGGTGAAAGTAGGAATGTTCTACACTCCTCTGCCTAAAGAGAGGACTGTAGAACATCCAGATTCCGAGCCGCTACTAGAAAATCTCAGTTAGAAAACTCTACAGTGCCGACCCGGGATTTGAACCCAGGATCTCCCGATCACCAGTTGCCCTTACAACTAACAGGACCAACGAGCCAGTCGTCTCCTCTGCCTATTTCTTAGGGTATAATATGCGTGATGTTATGTAATATAGTCCTCTGCTACACCCCGAGAAAATACAGGCGTAATGGTATGTTACGTTTTTTTTTTAAATATTGTAAAAACTCTGTCGCCGACGAACTTTGACAGCGCGCCGAAGAATATAATCAACTTTCAAATATGTCATAGAAAGAATGGCGTACGAATAAATTTATGATGTAACATAATTTTTCCAAATTCTCTTATTTACCATCATCACAAAATGTAGAAGCAAACCATAAAAATGTTCTATGCGCTAGCTCATACAAATGTCTGTGCAATAGAAAATTCTCCAACAAAATGTCTTTTATCTCAGTGAAAAGTTAATACACCTATCAGTTATCCGCTTAATTATACAGAACAGAAGAATTTTAAACAAGCAAAATGTTTAAAGACGACGATGGTAAGTACATATGGTAAAGTTATTAAAAGTACATGGTCACGCGATCTACTTTACGGGGTAGACTGAGAGCACGGAACGTCAAGTGTCATCTACCTTTACAGACCTGACTTGCTTTTCCTTCATTTGTCTCTTGCTTTTTACACACGTGCAGGTTTCCCTGAGTTCTGAGATGTCTTCAAAACATAACTGCTAAGATCTTTATCATCACTTTTCACCAGATTTATGACTCGTGGATGTAGACAATGTACCTACTTGGAGTTCGACTAGTCGGATATGTATGCTACCTTTACATATCCAACTGCGAACCCTGCCTGTATACTGCTTTCCTAATGTTAATAGGTCAATTTCCTCCGTAAGATTCTTCATAGGTTCGTTGTGGTTGTTTGCTGAGGTGAAACACCTCGTAGCGGCTCACCAGTTCCTGCCAAGAGGAAGATGGCAACAGAAGCAATGATCCTCGGTACATAAATGGGAAGCCCTGGAGGGCGATAACAAAGTTAATGTTATAGAAACTTCAAAATTAGGTGGAAACATGCGCAGTCCTTTATATCGAACATGATCATTATATTATGATTTATAATAGATAAGTTGAAGCAATAATCAGATAGAGAACTGGTGCGAACGATGATGATTTAGGGCGTGGGGCTCAAGCTAAATTTCAGTCCTTAAACTATTATTCATTTAAAGCTTTATTATAACATTAATTACGTTCTTTACAATTTGCTCCCTATTGGCTATAAGTTCTTTAAATTCAACGTGTTCTTGTGGAATATTTGATTATTCACTATATGATACTCTTGTCGTATTTGACGAAGTGTAGTTTGTGGACTTCACTAGCGCTACTCGGCAGTGGGCACTTTGTGAAAGCTACATCGTTGACTTCATGTAGTAAAATCAAGAAAGTTATGCATTTGAGCTCTATTTTCAGTGCTACAGGCCAATAATCATGATTTACTATTCGGAAACATATAATGTAAGCGGTCGCCGCGCAAGACGGAACTGGCGCAGATAGGAACGGAATATATTGCTTCCCGAATTTTGGGATCGTGCAACATTACAATATGTTTCTCTCATTAGGCACTCTTTTGATTATATCATTTGGAATATAATCTAGAAGAAATATTTTCCTCGAATTTCATAAATATAAAACATCAGTAGGTATTGCCTAGGAAGACAATCACTTCGAATACAATTTTGCATTAGATTATTGCTGCTATGATTTATGCTGTGTGACGTCATGACGTCATTTATGACGTCATAGAAAAGGTTAATTGTGTTGCATAAATAAGAGTCATTTTCTCTGCTTATTAAAGACATTGCATTTGAAGAAGTTACGTGGAGTATTTGAAGTCTTGTAAAGTCTCACGTAGTGGCTATGAAGATAGTCGAGAGTTATGAGAAATGTCGAGGAATGGATTTAGTTTGAAATCTTACGACGTTATCCGCAGAGGAAGAAGAGAACACCTTCGGGGTCACCCGATATCCGTGCATGCCGTCTCTGGTGGCCCTGCAGCAGATGAGGAATCGACTCCATCTAGCTTTTCTTGGACGGAAGCTGATGAAATGGACCGCACTCGCAACCGGCCGTGAGTTGAGGAGAATCGCTATCGAATTGGATGGGTGAGAAACAATTGAAATATTAAATTCAAAAGTCTCGTATTGGCCGCCTGTACAAATAGTTACGAGTACTGCTATGACTTCTTTTGTTTATTAACGATCCAATACAATATTGGATCGTTAATAAACAACTACAATAAAACGTTTGGTTATGATCCAACGGCGCCATATTGGTCTCCTGTACAAATGGTTACTTACAGTATATTTCCTCACCAAATACTTGTATGTACAGGTACCTACCTACATATGCAAATGTTTATATTTAATTTTTAGTTCAATCAGAGTCAATGACAGTCATTTGAAGATTCTTTCAAGAATATTCTTTGATTGGTGACAATGATATTTACGTTTTGGTACATTCAGGAATATTGGCAGTCATTGAAGATCATTTAAATTTTTTTTTATTGGCGGAGATAAACCCAGGGAATAATAAGTGTATCAGCTACTTTGATTTTTTTATGCGATGTGTTAAAGAAACAATTTAGTCTCGCGCAATACAGGACTCTGCGTACTGGACGGCGTGGTTATTTGAAACTGAATTTTGTATGAAATGGCCACGTTGCAGACCGCGCGGCGCCTCACGCATTCGTTATTCATTGTCTCATATAAATGCATATAAAGTTTGATCGAGCGGACGCCGGCTGGCCACTTTGTGTGTGTGTGGATTTCGTGAGATATACATATGTATGTATATTATCTACTCGTAAGCTTTTCTAGTGTTAAGATTCAAAAGTTAGTCTGCCAAACTGCAATTGTCTTGCGTTGTTGTTCTTTAAATATTCTTGTACAGGGTGATCAAAGGCTTCGGCGAAGAGATGCGCAACGCGTTTATCCTGCTCGCTAGAGGGCGTTACTTCTGCCCGGATATGAACAAAATTGTTATCGAGAATATCGGACAAGAGGTAAGGTGGCATTTTATTTACCATTTATTCGAAGGATGATGAAGGATGCTAATGCGAATGTAGATTGAGGGTGAAAACGTTATTAGGATATGACCATGACAAATAAAAATTCTGGTATCGTGCTGGTATACCTGTGTTATAAAACCGTTCGTTAAATTGTAATCTTTTATCAAAAAAATTAAGAGCTCTTTGAAAGTGTGATAATTTAAGAGATAAAATAATGTTGCTGTTTGAAAAAAGTGTTCAGAGAAAATGATTTGGAGCCGCCCCCGGGTGGGCTCGAACCACCAACCTTTCGGTTAACAGCCGAACGCGCTAGCCAATTGCGCCACGGAGGCCATGGCGTCTATGTACATAATATATAAATATAACAATGTATCAGTAACTTAACACTTCTATATCGTGTATTAAATTGCAAAATTTGAGATAATTTTCAAGAGGAGAAAAAATATAACGTAATTTTCTTAAATAAAATCTTGGGCGGAACTTGAGGGTAACTCAGATTTAACTTCGGACGAAAGTAACGTTCAGTGTTGTTAGGCTTCGTTTTTTTTTCACTTTTATTAGTAATAGATCTAACAATATATTTCTTTAAACACATACTCAAAATATTAAAAATAAAATAGAATTTGTGAGCAATTAAATTTGAACAATTGTCTAATTTATAACGATAATACCAAACATTGTTACAGATTATGGTTTGTTTACGTAACGTCCTTATATAAAGATCTATGGTCAGAAGTTTACTAAGCGTATTTAAAAAATAAAGCATTTATCTTTATACCTTGCTCCTAAACGGAGAGAAAATATGATTTTACTAGACCTACAATATAAAACATTTCATGCCTATTTGTCACTTAACACTCAGTGCCACAGTGTAGAAAAAGTATATGTATGTATTTGTATGTATATTGCACTTGATTCTCTTTGGTTACCCCGTGAACGACTTGGCGTGAAGATATAAATAATAAAAAAATTAATTAATATTCAACAATGTTTTAGGCAAAATAAATATGTAATAATATTGTTCTATGTGTCACTTTTGCATGTTTGACTATGTACACATTATTATGAATAATTCATAAATATGAAGTTATATTACTGATATGATGTATAATTACTGTCCAATAACAAAACTTCGCCGCCCCCGGGTGGGCTCGAACCACCAACCTTTCGGTTAACAGCCGAACGCGCTAGCCGATTGCGCCACGGAGGCCAACGGTCATTTTGTACAATAACAACTTCTAAACAAACTAACGCTTACTGTAAATTACAGAATGCACCATGTTATATAATATTTTATTTACTGATGTGGTCTTGTACAGACGATTCAATCTTACCATAGCATGTAGGTATACACATTTGTGTATGTATGTGTACGTATCAATAAAATGTATACATAAGGTAGGAATATATGTAATATAAGGTGCTATGTATAATGAAATACAGAATTATAAATGATAAATAAGATTAAGATAATGATATAAATGAGAAGAATATAATTATTTTTTAATGTTCACGAATGTTAAAAGAATTGTAAAAACCAAGACATAGAAAGCGGTATTCATAGCGGTTTATTAGAGACACGTGAAGTGTAAATTTGACTCGTAATATACCAATATGATTCTCAAAGTAGTAATAACTAGTGATAAATTATTGAACAAGCAAATATTGTAAGCGTTAGTTAAAAGCTGTTCTGTAAATTGTCGCTTGCGCACTTTACGCAGGCCGTCGCTTATATGGCTATGTCGTTCGAAAAATTGCAAAAATATCCAAAGGTGTTTAGTCAATTAGAAAAATATCCGTACAAAGTTATTATCAGTATATTTTTTTTATATTCGTTACAACAGAATAATAATAATGAGGGTAATGATATAACGAAATTCTTCACTTCTTCGAAGAAAATGTTTTTTTCTTGTACATATGTATGTAATGTAATTAAAAATGTATCAGTCCTTGAAACTAACTTTAAATTATACAGTAACTAAGCTTTAATGACACGAGAAGATTTTATCTTATCAGTAAAGCCACAAAGTTTTTTTTTTAATTCCTAATTTATTTAAGGATTTAATACTTTCGAATTTGTCAACCCCATGCTTACTTACACTTAATATCTAATACTACACATTAGATTCCAATACAACATATGTACAATTATATCTGTAACGAAGGCTGAAAACGTGCGAAGACGTCTTTTTGTAAATTTGACAGCACTGTCATGTAAGTTTGCCGCATGTACAGCGTGGCCTCCGTGGCGCAATCGGCTAGCGCGTTCGGCTGTTAACCGAAAGGTTGGTGGTTCGAGCCCACCCGGGGGCGGTTATATTTTTATTAATTAAATTCTAACAAGCAATATATTACCATTTTCCATTGATAAAAAAATATTAACATAGTGCGTATTAATTAAAAAAATAAATTTTTATTTCGCATTTATTTTACCGATTGTCTTGTGTGGCATTTTTTTTAAACGTTACAATGACTCACTATCGTAAATTAGCTTAATAAGGGAATATGTAGTTGAAGTTCTGTTAATTAATATTTGAGATTAATATACGACTAGTGCTAATGCTAGCTAATGCTTATGCTCGCACTCAAAGTTATCTCGAACCCATAATTAATGTTACCTCCATTTAATGCAGTTAGACTCAATATGGGAAATAATAAAATATTTGTTACAAAGCTAAGTTTAAGTGTCTTTCTTGACACCCATGATGGAACCAATCTGACATAAACACACTACGAAAAACACCTATGGTAGCTTCTCCCAAGCAGGGTCCTCCCCCAATCATTGCAAGCATCGGCTCCATCACAGGAGGTCTGTTCCTCTATTTCGATCGAACTGACGATACATTGTTCTCTTTCCGATAATTAAATTAACTTAAGTCATGACTTATAGTATCGATATTGCCCCCTCTCATCCCCTTATGGTTATCTTAAGCCAATTCGTTTAAGATATAGTCTGAAGTAATCTTCCAAACCTTAAAGCATTTGTCCATAAGTTGTTTGCAATAACACAATTCTAGCGGTTAAGAATGTTTAGGGTTACGGCAGTGTAGTAGCGTGAGTGTCAGCCGCCCGGGGCCGAAGAAAATTTTGCCGCCCCCTTATAAGTTTATATCAGTTTTGCCTTATGACGATCACATGAACGAAAGAAAAGGTCCACTACTGCCGCCCCTGAATAATGCTTTTGCTGGCCCCTTAAAATTTTATATGTTAGGCCTTATGGAAATCTCGTCAACGAAAACTACTCAACTCAACGAAAACTGCTCAACTACTTTGATAAATTGTTAAAATAGTTTTTTTTATTATTTATTGTCAAAATTTGCCTCTCCTGAATAGTGCTTTTGCCGCCCCCTAAAAAGTGCCGCCCGTCGCGGGCCACCCCTGCCGTCTCTCCACTCTACGCCACTGGGTTACGTTTACCCACTAAAAACCACTCTCATGCTTAATTTTTACCTAGAATCTAGTTTAGTTCTATTGGATTGGTATTATTCTGCGATGAAGGTGGTACAGCTATTAGTCAATAATAGAAAACGATTTTATGAAATAAATAATTACCGTGTTATGAATATCGGAGAAGAATTTAAAAATATGTGCCTCTCATATTTACACAGTTGTTAATGAAACTGAATGATCTCATAATTTACAAAGACACAATGAAGTCGTTATAGTTAAATGATTAAAAAATATTTTTTTTGTACATACTACTCATACACTTACACACAAGTACAAACACATGCATATAGCCACACGGAGCCATCATTGCAAAAATAGACAGAATAGCTATTAAGGATTAACGCGAAGATTCAGTGAAAACTTCATTTTCGTTTTGGACGTAGTGTATTATAAAACAATTAGTACTGGAAACTTTATACATATTTATATATTATTTAACTTTATACATATTATTAATTTGTAAAACGTGCACTGGCAGTTTGGAAACTATGGGCTTTATTAATTTCCCAATTGATGTTTTTTAGGCTGGCGTGGTCGTGATACCGACAATGAAGACGGTATCTGCTGTTAAAGTAGTGCAGTTTGAAATAGCTGAGGTAACTTATAGCATGTCATCATCATCAGAATTGTCATCATCATTAGCATAATTGTCATAATTATCATTATCATTAATATATTTATTGTCGTCATTATCTTCACCATCATTTCAGCTCATGGGATAATGCGATTCCCGGACACATTTCCTCCTCCAACATCACTTTAATTTATTGTACTCTGTCTTTAGAATCTGCCTATTATGTATTTGGTAACATACATATTTATTGTAAGTACCTATATGCGGATAGTCTAGAGCTAGCAAGGTCATCATTTCGATGGTTAGTTGGGAGTAGAGACCGGAAATGTCTATTAGACGAACAAATTTGACGATTGTTGTTGTAAAATGCCCATTACCGGCTATTATAATCGGCTGCCGATCGGGAGGTCCCGGGTTCGATTCCCGGGTCAAATACTACAACATTTTCTAATTTAGATTTTTTAGTAGTGGTTCGGAGTCTGGAGATGTGCCCGATGCATGGCAATATGCTAACCATCTATTCCATAGTGGGACTTAAACGTAACCGGTGAAACGTTGGAGTGTTCTGCATTCCTCGGCCTACCTCTTCGGGGATTACAGGCGTAAACTTACGTTTTTTACGTTTTTATAATCTATGCATAATTCATTAATCCATCCATCAGCCTTTGGATTTCCACGGCTGGCTGTCAGCTACCTTTGATCGGTCCCACGTACTGTGCGTTTTGAAACCAGTTGGATAGTAGTAAATCAAGTAAACAAAGGACACTAAGGCCCTTATTTTAACTAACATTATGTATAGAACAAACGTAGGCTCTGGAGAAAAACATTGAAAGTAATAAAATGGCATAGACTGGAGTTCCACCCTACATGCATCTGGGCCTCGAGAAAGGCGGCCAGGCCATTACGGAGGCAAAGAAGGCCTGGCTGGAGCTGCTGAAGAAACTAATCATGATGATGCAACTGCGCACCAGCTTCATAATGGTCGAGATCGCGAACAAAAATGCCACCAAGTAAGTTGCCATTATTAATATTTTATAATTTATGAAGGTAGTTTGATATTTAGACTCGTATCTATAATGATTTGGATCCTAGATGCTCTGATTACTGTGATTGCTGAAGTGGCTGTAACAGTGCCAGAAAATTTTGCATTGTCACCATGCGCACAGAGAAAAACTATTTTCTTAGTATTTTTCTGAAAAGATCAAAATAGTAATTATTCAACACAAATTTCACTAGACATAGTATGTATTTTTGGCAGAATACACTGGTTAAATGCATAGGTGTTCATCAAAAGTGTATATATAGTTTGCACTTATATAGATGCAACAACATGTCTACCAAACTGCTCTTTTGTGGTCAAGTGTAGACATCAGGTCCACTGATTTAAGAGATTGACTTTTAAACATAAACAGTTCAAAAATACGTAATTTTACTTGTATAAGTGTATGTATATAGAACTTGAGTAGTGTGTAGTTTCTTAGTTTTATTGTATTCGAAAGCTGCCGATGAACTCACCCTTCTGTCTGTCTAAGGGCTGGACGGATCTTTTGTTTTGTACATTCTTTGATGTATTCCATTTATTGGTGACATTTTTCTTTTTGCAACTCAAATATTCGGTTTCTGTTATGGCTCGCGGTTACAGCACCCTTGACCGTTCACTATTCTACGTAGACAGATAATGTAAAGTTAATTTTTTTCTTAGGATTGGAATTATACCAATACTATTTATCGAAGACTTAAAATCTATGATTGTGACTATCCCAATGACGTCACAGGTGATGGTAAATGTATTTAGTTCGCTAGAGGAATGCTGTTTTATCTGTAAAGGGATTGTTATTCGAACATTTTGAAGGTTCATTCTGAAGGGTATGGTTGTCGACAATTGGCAATAAACTTGAAACCAGTTTTGAAACGGACACACACAAATCAATACTAGTGACACTTTACACACATGATGAATTTTTGTCAACGGACCTAATCCTGGAGTAACTATCTATATGATGACTTCGAGCTATCTATATGATGGGTCCAAGGGAGTCACTACGAAACACATTTAAAGACACGAATATACTTACACTACACTCACAATACATTAGGTTACATTAGTGCATTCACAAAAACCTCAGTGAATTTATGAAGAATAGTGATCTCCGTCAACGAAATTTAAGTAATAAAAATAAACTTGCAGTGCCCACTATTAGGCTCCGTAAAGTCTAGCTCGTTTGTACGTCGAAGTATACGGTTTTATAACTAACTACCAAACGACGGGCCAAATTTATCCATTTGTAAATTCAAGTAATACATTAAGAGTCGTCTATGTCAAAAAGCCTATTACTCGACTGCAGATTACATGCGAGACATAGACGTTTGGAAATGAGTTTCTGTAGTTAATAGCTGGTTTAAAATGTTAATTGTTAAGCAATCACGAAAAATTAGACAACCGCACTGAGTTTCTTGTTAGTTCTTCTCGGTTGTGGGCGCGTCCGAACTAACGTAAGCTTATCTGTAATGACGTTTATATGTGATTGCAAATCCTATATAAATAAATGATTTTTGACTTTGACTTTATGTTTTAAGTTATGACAAATGTTAAATGATAAATTATAGTCAAGCGATATATGAAAAATCCGATCGGCATACCGAAAATGTTATAATTAGGTATAAGAAAAAAAAGTAACTTTACGCCTGTAATCCCCGAAGAGGTAGGCAGAGGAATGTAGAACATTCCCACGTTTCACC
>DWFO01002950.1:0-12970 GCA_018246595.1 Mimoniades nurscia nurscia | reverse complement strand
CTTATCCCATATTCCGGTAAAATGTCCCAAAGTTCCTTCCGTATAACCCTGTCAAACGCTAATAGAAATTAATGTCCCGAGATATTTATAGAATTAAGAAAATATTACTTGAGTGATCAGGTCGCCTATCGCATTCTGCTTAGTAATTTTTAATTAAAACTTATTCCTTGTACGTTGATGTGTTAGAGAGTATATTCTATTCAGCAAAATATTTTTTATGAGAGTCCTGCAAAATCAAGTCCAGCAAATTTGCAATATCGCTTGATTAGATGCATCGTCTTCTTTACTTTATAACTATTTATGTGAATTAATCTCGTTAACTTCCAATATTCACCAGCTATATATACATACATATACATATTATACGTTTCATCATGGATTAAAGGGCGAAATACTTTTTTCAACTAATCTCATACGTTTTAAGAATTTAATGAAATACTTACATGTTAAAATTAAATTGAATTCACCATAACTAAGTAGGTGAAATTGTCCCACAGTGCAGTGAAACGCCATAAATATCCCATTTATTGTGGCCGTGGACAAGTTACACGTGCGTTCACAGAGTAATTAAGAGTATAGAGACAATTTAACTTTATATTAAAATTTCATAGCTATAATTCAAATCTAGCAAATCTGGAGTGCGAATCTAGTTGTACATAAATGCATATGGTATTAGTTTTTCACGAATGTAATCTCCGAAGAGGTAGGCAGAAGAGTGTAGTACACTCTCACCATGAAATATGGGGCGTCCGTATTGCCATACAGGGCACACAACCCAGACTCTGAGCCACTGGCAATTTCAACTAGAAATTCTAATTTAGAATAATCCAATAGTACCTACTAGACCTGGGAATCGAACCAAGGGTCTCTCGATCGGCAGTCCCGTTCGCAAACACTCGCACGACGAGGCAGTCATGCGTTTATATAAAGAAAATATTTAAATATTGATTAATCTGTGACATCTCTAGCTTGTACGCTTCAAAACCCACTTGTCCACTGTACCTTGATAATTGCTAGCCATTCTAAATGTTTCTTTTTTGAAGCCGCGCTCTAATAGAACAAGTATCACTAATTATACCGTCTTTATATACCAGTACATCGTCACGACACGTCCCTTACGGGATAGGCAGAGAGACTACTGAATGACAAATTATATATTTATGTTTATCAGAATGTATAATAGGTAACTATGATTATAATGTATTTTATAGTTAGATGTTATTTATTTTATTACATTCTTCTCTTAATATTTACATATATCTGCTGCAAATTCTTATTTTGAACAATGGCTGACCAGGTTGAGAATCCCAATGAGCATTAAATGTGTATTGCAATAATTCCGTAATTGACAATTAAGTCTCTTGTGTCAATAAAACTCAATATAAATATATACGACTTTAAAATCGAATGTTCTAGAGTGAATATGCGGGAAAAATGAACTTAGAACGTAGGAAGTATTTGTCTGTATGTTATTCAATCATAGTATGACTGCTTTTGTACGTGTTCGCGCACTAATTGCGGACACTGAACAAATCTGTCAGACTAGTAATAAAATATGAAGTATTGCGTAATGAAGATCTCACTTAACGTTTACAAAATACTTGATGATAATTTTGTAATTTGTAATTAAAATATGAATACGCGTTGGATTCTTCAAAAAGTAAAAATGAGACGAAATTGGAGATGGAACACATTGCCCGACCGTATTCCGGGTTACCAAGGAATCGTCTCGGAAATCTAGCCTGAACGTAGCTCTGGCTGATCGAATTATAGTGTAGTCAATCCAGGTCGGGCTAAATGCCCTGGTCGCCTACACGCCGCATCGTAGGTATTGCGAGAGGGTGATTTCTTTCGATTCCCAACCTACATGCCCAGCGTGGGGCTAATGGACAAAAATCCCTCCAGGGAAGATTTATGTCCAACAGTGAGGTTAATCTGATGAACTATTGAATTACACTGCCCACTTCCTGGATTAGGTACTTCCTTAAATATTCCGACTATTATTTCATTATGAAGAGATCCGATTGACACATTACTACTAAGTTTCACCACGATACAACAATTACAAATTCATCCAGTTTTGGTGAATTATTATAAATGAATGATTATTTATTTATTATATAAATGAATTATTATAACAAATGAATCAGACAGAAAAAATCATAACGAAAATAATTGTCACGGGCGGGAATTAAATCAACGACCCCAGGTAAGTAGTCAAGTTTACTAACCACTACACCAACGGACCAATCAATTTACATAGTTCCAGGTCGATCTGATAAACGTGTTTATGAAGATAAACATTCGCACATTCAACATCACTAGACAGTAAATGGGAACGTATAAAAAAGCACTGAATTAATTACTGAGCGGGTGTTAACAAAAGCAAACACAATTAGTGTTACATAAACTGAATGCACGACGTAACTCGGCACCCAACTTCCTTGACAACTGCAAAAACATGCCGTTGTGAGTTCCGATGTTTCGTATTTTGTTCCCGAGACGGCATAATAAATGACTATAGAAAAATATGTTAACGAAATCTTCTTATAACATAATAGTAACTGCATGTTGCATAACTGTTAGCGATACAAGCGGATGTTTAAATTTGCAACGTCTGTAATGTGTGTAAATATTCTTGTTGTTATCGTCACGACGTGTCCCTTACAAAGTAGGCGGTGAGTACCGATTTCCTACTAACTGTGTAGAGACCCGATCTGGTTCTTCGACACATATCACTCTCTTCATAGTGAAAGAAAACATTGCGAGGAAATCTAGCCGTCTTTAAACTCTCAACTGTTCTCAAAGATGCCTCATTAAAACAGGTTGAAAACCACTGTCAAACAAATTTGTTACTTGAAACGTCGCGTATTTTGCATACTTATTGTCCAAACCGCAAAAAAACTTAACACGACTTTTTAAAATTTTCTTATACATTCACTTTCCTAATTGCATTATTAGCATGTAATATGCACAAGTTTGTGTAAATTGAAAGTCGTGCAAATATACATTGATTTAATAATACGGCACTAATGCTTCCTACAAATAAAAAAAATATATAATACTACATTGTTAGGTTGTTTCACAATCGGCGAGTGAAAGCGAGCAGGGGCGAATGCTAGTGTGAAGAGGGCTCGCTGGGACCGACTTGTGCGCGCTCGTTAATAGTCTGTTTGAACTTTGAATAAAATATCAACATAAAGCCGAGCAGCGACGAGGCGAGGCGAGCTTGAAGTGCCACCATAACTTGTATGCTTACAAAAACTTGTGGCTCATGCAGCGCTTTCAGTATTGAAATGCTATGGAATATAAATACAAGAAGCTGCCTTTACTTAGATGAATTATGTTGATACATATCAGATAAAACGCAGTAAGAACTATTGCACGGAGTCTTGATTTGTGCCAGGTGTCTCGCAACAGCCACATCACCTATTCCATAGTGGGACGTAAACGTAACTGGTGAACGTTTTACTATACTACACTCCTACATGGATTTAAGTTATGAATATCCCTTAAATAAGACGGAACTAGAGGATTTGATTTCTAGTCAGATGTTACTGTAGCTGTAGATGTTACTGGAGCTGTAAATGTTACTGTAGCACAGGTTGCCTAATTTGGGATCAGATGGCCGTATGTGGATGTCCCGAGATATTATATAATATTATGTAGATTACCCCAAAATTGAAAGTGTGTACTCAGCCTAAGGCGAGAGTATCAGACTTTTTTGCAATATAACTCCCTACGCTTCACCACTTTCTCGTCACGTAGCTTTTATATTAAACACGTCATTACACCGCACATATTAGGAAGAAAGTGATTGAATATGGAACAAACTCGTTAGAAACCAGCCCATTTTACTCTCGTAATATAGAGTTATAGGCATTAGAAACGTTTAGGGCGCAGACGTTGGCTTCGAATCTGCTTTATATTACACCTTAGAAAGTTATATTGCAATGTATCAAGTTGACAATGTCAAAGTGTCTTCAGTATATAAACTTTAATTATATATTTCTACTACCTAGATATAGACAAAATTTATTTACGCTCTTCTAAAATCTTTTGTCATTTAAATTATTTTAAGCCTAGCATAAGTATATAAGCAATGGAAAATAGTAATATCATAATACTGGCGTATGACACCATTTCGATATTTCTTTTTGTATAATTTTGAATTTTTAATGGTGAGCGTTAGGCAATTGATTGAACAAAATTACTTTGTTGATTTGACTTGGTGCAAGCTAATATCCAGCAGTACATTGAAGGGGAACGGAGATGAAAAAGAAATTTTAAAGAGATCAAGGCATTAAAATATTTCATAATGGATATATTAGAAATTACATATTTAAAGAGAACAAGAACATAATATGTAGATTAGAGAAAGTTATGAGAATGAAACTAAAATATAATTAAAATTGATAATTCACGCTATTGGAGTCTTAGATTTATGATAAACTAATCTAGAAACTGTACGTGGTGTGGGTCACATGCATTATTTTTTTTAGTGTGTCTCTTAGTTATTGCTATAATAGAATCATTTGCTATGCTCAATGTCTCTTAGTTATTGTTGTCGTATAGTCTGTTCAATAATACAAGCATTTTCTATGCTCAGTGGCTCTTAGTTATTGTTGTCACAAAGTCATTGCTATAATATAAGCATTTGCTATGCTCTTACATCGTCAGTCTGTCTTAGCCTCAAAATGAGCGCATGGCAACCCGTGTTAAAACTTGTTCCTTGCGAACGGCAAACTAACTTATTTTGAAGATCTTAGAAATCACTCCATAACATTATTAAAACAAAAATGATAAAAAAGACACAAATTATATACCTATCATCTGAATTCTCTATTCAAATGTACCTTTATCAGCTACCAGGTATAGCTGTGACACATCATTACATTGGATAGATATTATTCCGAGAATCCAAAGCAAATCTCGAAACGTTTCTGAGTGATTTTTTTTAAATGTAAAATGGATATTACATTTCCTAGAATAGATTCATTATACGCGAGATGTGAGATACGAATTGAATGAAATAAATTACAAATACGTTGTTACAGCTAAATTGAATGTGTAATCATGGGCGGTAGAAAATGTACTAACTATAAGTATCAAGTAGACGATCAGATTAATCGACATTTTAAAATTACGTATTTGCAACCTATGGTAAGCTACATGTAATATTTAGTATTTGCTAACACAATAAAGTTCACAAATTACTTCAGTACATTTTTGTATCTAGGTCCGTAACTAATACATAGATGAAGTATTACATAGTTATACAATATTATATAATATATATATATATAATATATATAATATATATATATTGTATAATAGTATATTATACAATATCTAATGTTTTAGACGAAGTAACGAAATAACACTATAACATATAACACTTTTTTTTTCTGTATAATTCCTAATAATACAAAAGACATTGAAGAACAAACTTTGGTTCCTTACAAATTTTAAATCGATATCTTTTAAGACGCTGATTCAATCAAAATCTCTTTTCTCTTTATTAATTTGTAAATGCGAAGTCTTTGATAAAGAAATATTTTGAATAAGAATTAGTTTAATATGTATGATCAAGAATAAAAATTTGTTTTACTTAAAAAAAATACTTACTTACTGTTCTGGTGAGAAGAGATTTGTGTCTCCCATAAACGAGAGAACAGGAAAGTAATCATTGCCGTATTTGCGGCAGAAATAAGTCACGATTTAAATAGGTACTAAATTTGTTCTGAAGCAATAAATTTATCATATTATTTGTTCATTAAAGTTTTTATCCAATCTCGTTACAGTGACTTTGCTCGTCAACGGCGATGTGACCAACTTTTCCGCAGCAGCAACAGCGATTCTCATCTCATCGATGAAATCGATTAACCGAGACGATGTTTACTTAACAATTCGTAACAAGTAGGCCTCATTAAGGCCATTAAGTAAGTGGCGCGCGAACCGGACCCACCTGTAATACGTCAATGTGATGATTTATCACAACCAACAACATAATTAGATTGAAATATCGCCTAGTGCGTTGATGCTGACGAAAGTTTCGCGTTAATATCAATAATTTATCAAGGTAATCGGAAAGTTCGTTATGATGTATTTTGCGTTCATTGGATTTAATATTATTTAACCTAAATGTCACCTATAGACACTATTCTAGAGACAAGATGATTAAATGTGTTATGGTACTTTCTTAATATACTGTTAATTTTATTGGTGAAATCAAGGAATAAATTATCGGATGAATAACCACGTTGGTATTCCACTGACATTGATTTATTTGGGATATTTTTTTTTGGAATATTTATATTGTCGATTATTATTAATAATCGTCAAGAAAACTAGACAACTGGATATGTCTTATCCAGCGTCAAATAAATGTCTAGTTTGAGAATTCAAACGACTTGTGCATATAGTATTTTTTAATTATTACTCGTGATGAAGTTCGGATTTCAATATTTAAATACAAGAAAAATGAATAACGTTTTTACTTGCTATGTAAAAAAAGTAACATCACGCCTGTAATCCCCAAAGAGGTAGGCAGAGGAATGTAGAACATTTCCACGTTTCACCAGTACTTTTAAGTCCCACGATGGACTAGGTGGAGAGCCTATTGCCATATACCGGGCACTTATCCAGACTCCGAGCCACTACTAGAAAATCTAAACTAGAAAATTCAGTAGTGCCCGTCCCGGGAATCGAACCCAGGACCTCCCGTTCGGCAGTCGCACTTGCAACCAACACGACCAATGATTGCTATGTGATATAAATAAAATTATTCTTTTCATCAACACCAGCAGAATCTTATTAGCGTTTCACTGATCCATACGATTTTTCTTTCAGAATAGAAAGTTAAAACTATTGGTCTGCTATGCTTCACTGGCAAACTGCAACAGCTTTAGAGTTTATTCATTTTTAAGGTTTATTCAGGCTAAGTTGTGAAGCCTCTCTCACGATGTTTTCCATCATCTTTACAGGAAGTGACATTTGTTTTATCAGAGGTGCCAGAATTCTACCCCAATAGATGACAAAAATGAAAATAACTAGACAGGCAGCGCCGTTATTAGTACCGAAAAATAAACAATTAGGAATGTCTCATTTTGTAGTTTGCCTTTGCATTTCAAATTTGAGGGGTATGTTGTCTTCGCATACGGCCGTTGTCGTTCAACCAAAATGTATTCGGAGTATTGATACAATCTGAATCAAATCAAATTGCTGTATATTTAGCATTTGCATTTTAGGCCCGAATGATATTATGCGGCGCTTGAATTAGGGTTACCAGTAACAAAAACTGTGGGACATCGGTTGAATAATGGCATGATGAAAGCGGTTGATGATGACAATAAAACATAAAATTTTGAGAAAATGTCCTGTTATATTTTTCAAATGGTTTTGAAAATGTTATGAATACTATCAATTGATTTCAGTTTGCTTATGGTTATTACTGTAAACATTTTTTACTATATATAATAATGTTAACTGATGCAGTAATCTATGGTCTTAACTCTTCTAAATTAAGAAATTCGTATAGTGTGATAATAAAAGGAATAATCGTGATGTGGTAATAATGGTGATTATTATTATTATTTATAGCATTGTAGGCGAGCATTACTTTGTGTTTCCAATACTATTTGTTGCTTTTAGTTTTAAAACGGTCCTCAATACAAAGAAAATTGCTTTACATGTCACTGTCGACAACCCTAGCTCGATTCCAAAATCGGATGTACGCATTATTCAAATCTGATCACAGATTTTGCGGATATTACTAATGTTGTAATACAAACTATAAATTATTCGTTAGTTCAATGTGTTTTGTTTAGTTTTATTACACAGTATTATTCATAAAATAATCATAAAATTTAATCATCATAAAAGTAATCATAAAATTTATTAATATTGGAATAAATTGCAGGAAATTACAAAATGTTTTACAGACTTACAGTTTTACAAATTCCATGTCAGCGCTTTAGCGCAACAAGATTTCCATTATCACTTTTGTTCTCCACTGTACATGAAGATTACGAGGTAAGTGGGTGTGTTTTAATGTGTCATTGAAGTCACGAAGACGAGATGAAAAACGATGTACGTACATATACATACTCGTGTTAGCATTATTTTCTAATACGTTTTCGCTTCGATATCTGATGATACTCATATGCTACTAACTTATACACGTGTATGTGCACATCTAACTGATTAACTTTGTGTACAGTGAAGAACAAAAGCGAATATGAAAATCCTGTACCTCCATTATCTTCGATATTTAACCGTTTCACTGTTGAACATGCCTCCCTTCTAAAGCCGGAATAATTAAGGCTATAGTCTGCCATGTTGGCTAAGCGTGGTCGACTCTAAGGTATGTGCATACCCTCAAAACGATTCTTCTTCACGGTCACAGAAAGTGACGTTTAATCGGATAACGCATATTATTTGTAAAGATGTAGACACTATTTGAATGCAGGGTCCCCTGTGTCGAAGGCAGAACACGGAACCCACTACAATATGACTGTTTACTTGCGTTTATCGTATAGTGATATTTAATTTAATTACATGCCATTTAAAATGTATTTCGAGGCAACAGAATACCCTGTACAAGGCTTTGATGTGCTCCTTTCCATTCGTCCAAAATGCCACGAGCTTTGTTCTTTAATGGCAGATCTAATATCGTCTTAGATTATATCCGAACAGACAACCTCGCCGTGGCTGGTTTATTTACTTGTCCATCATAATATATTAATAGATTATGATGAACTAGCCGTGCTCGCGACTTTGTCCGCGTTGAATTCTAAAATTCTAAAAGTCTAACATTCTAAAATGAATGTAGCCTTAGTTACTCATTATTACATCAGCTATCTGCCAGACAAAGTCCCGTCAAAATCGATCCAGCCGTTCCAGAGCTTAGATGGAATAAACAGGCAGACAGACAGTCAGACAAAAAGCGACTGCCGATCGGGAGGTCTTGAGTTTAAATCCTGGATCGGGCACTATTGGATTTTTTTAATTTAGATTTACTAGCAGTAGCTGGGAGTCTGCTAATAGTATAAATATGTAAACGATAAATGTTCAATAGAAATATATTCCTTGCAATCTCGATATGGGCAATAAATCCGATATTTCTGCGTAATAAAGTGCGGAGGGAGAAATGAAAAGAGTTTAGTAGAACGTTCGAGATGCTAAGTGCGCTCAGTGGCCGCGTGCACCCGACATGCAATTCTAATAACGCTTCACTACGTTCACCATTGAATTTGAAAGAATACACACATCAGCAATATATTTAATAATATCGTGGACAAGTATTTGTGTGTGTAGAATCTCGACCAGTAACCAGCCGCTCCTAAGGTAAGACAACAAACACATATTGTAACGACACAATACAAAATACCATTCTACCAGTCATCCTCGCAAGTAGGTGGATACTTGCAAATGTGGAAAAAAGGAGAGAGAAAGAAGGTAAACATGAATTAGAAGGAAAAATAGATGAAAGATACCGCTGTGACAACACGTGCGAAATATATACAGTTGTATATTAAGAGGAAAGATAAAGACAGAAATGCACGAGAACATCGGCGTGCATTTTAGTTGCAACTGCGGAACGCGATGTTTCCGTTGATTCCAAAAGCATGGTGCATCTACACGATTGTCAAGTGGCAGAATCGTAAAAACTGATTGCAGTGCAGATGCAACGAAAGTGCAGTAATACGATTGAATCTTGGAATTTAATGTGCACTCGTGAGTGCTATGAACTAGCTAGCCGATGCCCTTGACTTTGTCTGCATTCAGACGCGTATTTTTTTATTACACGTCATGGCACCTTTTTTAAAATGTACATATATATGACGTAATAGTAAGAATTTGATGAAAATTGTCTGCATTTTACCAAATCGAAAGATCTCAAAATGAACATGGTAATATACATGTTATTAGTTCGAAAGAAAAATATTTCAAAAAGTTTTCGTTGCGTATTAGTTACTTAAAAATACTTCTATCTAGATTCCATAGTACCTACAATAATATGTGAAGGAGCGTTTTTAGAATTTAACTCATTACCTTCGAAAAGTTTGATAATTATTATTATTTTATTACGCTACGATTACACTAATACCGTCTACATATAAATAAGTCTGTAGTATTGAGGAGAGCCTCAATCAGTAATCGTTTTCATTATTCACTAACGGTACCTTATCACGCGATACATTTGTCTTTTGCGGCAAAAGCAACGCTCGCTGGCGGTTAAGTGATTAGTTCCTATTATTTAAATTTATTGCTAATAAAGGTTGTTTATGGTTTTTTTTGTGAAGGAAGTGTACTGTCACGCCAGTACTACTCATGGATATCCTTATTTAATACGTGAAGAGAAATCTTTATAACATTTGTTTAATAGTATTGCGAGCAGTTCAGTTGTATTTGGAATAGTTGCATCACATTGCGTATCGGAGCGGAAAGCTAAAAATTATATTTGTATTTATAAAATGTGTCATAAGCACATAAATAAAAAATAAATAAAACAGTCAGTTCATACAGTTGTAGGCAGACAACAGTCTGTAGTGAAACAATAGAGCAGAGAAGATGTTTATAGAGGTTTAAATACTCTTTGACGTAGAGAATCTATAAAGTTAAAACTTAAAAATGTGATGACTTACGTTTCATTTTTAACCACAGCTGGAGCACTCGCACACGCTTAGTAAAATTTTAGATCATATTAGTATTGTTTTAAACACTTAACGTATTAATGGGTGCAAAATGAAACCAATAACACATTGAATTCAAATTATCCGAGCTGTTTTCTTTGAAACATACATAAAGTTACAAAGGTTCGATTTGGATTCAATAATCTCGCTCCACTAAGCTACCAGCTCGCAAACAAAGTACCTGCCACTCCTTTGTGAATACATTGTTCAGTGAATAAGTATGTACGTTACAATTGGAATGGATGGAATAATTAATCCATTGGCCTGTGAAGTTATTTTTCTTTGAGTTCGTAATACAATGGAAAATTTTATTACTGTAACATATTTTCATCATAATTTAAAAAATGTTAAAAGCGGAAACTGATGTGATATAATTTAACAAGAAATTTAATTTCTATTGTATTTCGGTTCTTTCAACTGAAAGCTGAGCTTTCTTTACTTGATAGTATTTTTGGTTGGTAGTAAAAATCTATTAAGAGCACTTTGGTAAAAGTCAGTCTTGTCAAATATTTCAGTCTATACCATAGACTAGCTAATAACCAGATATGAAATTACTTATATTTGTCAGACGGTTAGTCTTATTTGTAAGGTGTTTGTTTATGGTTCGCATAGATTTATAATCTATGGTTTGCAGTGGGCAGAACATTAGTCGTTATGGTATTGTGCAGCTATAGTATAAGTCTGATTTACTAGTTGTTTGTCTATTGTTTGCTATGGCCTATAATTGATGGTCTATGGTCTATGGCGAGCATCGGCTTGTTCAGTGCAGTATGCATATCAATATGTAGAAGAATGCGTTATTTTTATCAATTAATTCCCTTTTTTTTAGAAGAATTAGTACAAAAGTAATTTCACCCCAGTATCCCAGAAGAGGTATGCAGAGGAGTGTACACTGCTAAGTTTCACCAGTTACGTTTTCGTTTTAATATGGAATAGCTGGTGAGACTATTGCCATACACCGGATACATATCCAGACTCCGAGTCATTACTAGAAAATCTAAGAGATAGTATAATTGCATCGTAATAGTAATATCTGCAGGTAACTATAGTAGATTTATAGTAAGCTGCTATAAAAATTCCGAAATTTGTTATTACGTTTTTTAACTACAATGTACGGGAAATTGAACGAGTTTAAGTTTTTTTTTGCACTTAGCCGCTTGCCCCGCCGCTAACAGCGCTTTTCATCCGAAAACCTGTATAAGTACTCTTAAAAACTAACAAGCCTTTGTAAAATCATTCTTATTTTATGGAAATTTAATCTCGCCATTACAGAATTCTCCCTACAGTTATTTTTAAATGCAGCCTACCTAAGTTAAGAACTTCCGCTTCCGAGTTTTGCAATTTTTATTGCGAGGGTGGCAATTTAGCAAAAGATTACCTACTGTTTTGTACTGTTGGGTACTACTGTTGGGTAATTTCTTTACATTATTACTTGATTTGGGATTTTAAAAAAAATTATTTATAAATGAAAATAGCTACATGCCGAACGGCAGGTCCTGGGTTCGATTCCCGGGTCGAAGCACTACTAAATTTTCTAGTAACACACACAAAACAACGGATTAACCGAGTCCGTTTAAATTTAGTTTGTTGGTTGCAAGCGCGACTGGCGATTGTGAGGTCTCGGGTACAAATCCCGGGTCGGGCACTATTGGATTTTGCTAAGTTACTTTTTCAATAGTGGCTCGGAGTCTGGATATGTGCCCAGTGCATGGCAATGGGTTCACCACTTATTCCGTAGTGGGACGTAAACGTAACTGGTGTAACGTGGGAGTGTTCTACATTCCTCAGTCTATCTCTTCGGGGATGACAGGCGGGATGATGTTATGTAATATAGCTACATTTCATTAGTCCACTAACTCGCACTTGGCTAGCGTGGCAGACTATGGTTTTAATTTTTGTCATCCTCTGACTCCAGACCTTCGGTGGAAGGATGGAAAGGCTGAAGATGATGATATTGAGAATAACCAATTATTAAAAGTAATCATTGGAACAAACTTTTACCAGACTGTTTCTACAACGTAACAACACACTGGTAATTCCCGAGGAGGTAAGCAGAATAGTGCTGTACCCTCCTGCGTTTCAACAACTACGTTTTCGTTCCATATTGGAATTGGTGGTGAGCCTATTATCATACACCGAATACGGGTCCTGAGTACGAGCCATTGCTTGAAATTTTAACTATAATAATAATAATAATAACAATTCTTTATTTCGTTACCAATTTTATCTTAAAAGTAAATGTCAAGAGCCTCCTTTTAAGCACTGCTTGCCTG
>DWFO01002949.1:0-12972 GCA_018246595.1 Mimoniades nurscia nurscia | reverse complement strand
CACACACACACACACACACACACACACACACACACACACACACACACACACACACACACACACACACACACGATCACTTACGTAAACAGGGGTACTTACTATTTGACAGTATGTGAACAATTAGACTTCTCTTAGCGCTTACGAAATGTTATACTATGAACAAGTCCACTGCAGCACCTTGAGTGTATACAATGTGTCAGCTCATGATTACGTGTCGCGTCACCCTTATGTCTTTGTACATAAGGTTAAATATTATTTGTACCTCTGCATCATTGTCAAATGCATCAAGTTTGCATATCAGTTAGTGTTGTAAGTGCTTTTAAAATGAGAAAACAAAATATTGTTTTAAAACGAATAATGATGCGATGATGGCAGTAAATATTGAGCTGTATCGCGTGGTACACACGATAGTGGCGCCATCTACTAGCTTGTTTTTCAGAACTTTTTTATATATCTTGTAACATCTTCACATACGGCCCTAACGAAGCAACAGAGCTCGTCTTACGTATCAGTACGTAAATGTATACTTATCTCGACCACCTTCGGTAGCCGGCCCAATTGAATTTTATTGCAATGTAAGGTATGACTTAGTCGTAGAGCTGTTTTAGTGTATCGAGTCTTGAAGAGTACGACTTTACACGAATCTAGAATACTATAATGTTTTTATAAAATAAAATAATACTTAATTCGATTATTTCATTTTTAAAATGTTTTATTATATTCTGGATGAAACGTAAATTTTCGTCAAATACGTAGGTACTCGGACAAACATTTGATGAATGTATTTGAATACATTTCACGGCTGCACTATTAAATAACACGCAGAGATTCACCGCTGGTCACTTGTTGAATTATTAATGCTCGTAATTCCACCTGAACGATCGAAGCAGGTTTGGAGACCAGGCTACAGCGACTTGCTGTTACACAACTTTATAATATGTGTTATGTGATGGGGAGTTAAGAGCCGCGTGAAGTACTAAGGTATATTCTGCAGCTGCAGAAATGCTTATGTACTGATTTATTACGAAGTTATTATTATAAACGGAATCTCGTGATCGGTTTAAAATTTATTGAAAAGAACACACGAGTACGCCCGTAATACTTGAAGAGATAAGCAGATTAGTGTAGTCACTCCCACGTTTCGCCAGTTCCGTTTTCGTCCCATTATGCGTTAGAGAGTGAGCCTATTGCCTTTCACCAGATACAAATCTAGACTCTGAGCCAGTACCAGGAATTAAACTAGAAATTAAAGTTAGAAAAAACTAATAGTTCCCGATGCTGGAATTAAACCCAGGACTTCTATATCGGTAGTTGCGTTTACAACCACGCGTCCATTAAAATATATCAGTTATTAATATAAACTCAAAATAATTTGTTGTAATAAAAATGATTGAAATTAATTTCTAGTGTTCTAAAGTTCTATTCTGTAACAACTGTAACTTAAGAGACTTTTGTGTCATGTCATTGTCTCATTGGTCCTGTTAATTGCAAGCACGATTGCCGATCGGGAAGTCCTGGGTTCATATCTTGGGTTGGGCACCATCAGATTTTACCGATTAAGGTGTTTAGTAAAGTCTGGGAATATGCCCAGTAAGTATATGGCAATAGGCGCACCATCTATTCCATACTCGCGTGAAGTTACGTTTAAATTTTATGTCATATTTATCAACACTAAATGCGTCGAAGCCGTTCTACATTGCGCTATTAATTTAATTTTTAATACCGCTACTGCAAATATACAAGTACAAAGAAAGTTACTCTCGCGATTTCGTTCCTATCGGCAATGAATCGTGAACATCCAATCAAACTGTTCAAGCGATAACAAGATCGGCAACAGTTAATACTTACGTACGTTCGACTTGTTCCACATTCACGTCGCGTGTTGTGCTAGTAGTTTGTACCTTCCATCACATTTGAAATAATCAATAATAAACTGTCAGCGCTAGATAATACAGTGCTTTTTAAACGCAAAGAAAGATGTAGGTAAGTATATGTTCATAGATTCAATTCACGCAAATATAAACCATACGGTGCTAATTGAAAGAGGCTATTTTTCGCTATACCATTTAACATCGCTAGGTGCACATAGCTTAGTGTACTAATGTTCGCTTGAAACTTTATGCTGTAATAGACTCTATTATGTTTTCGATATGAGTTAAATTGGCATATGTTGAGTTCGCAGTGTGCTCCCAGTGCATTCACTTGTAATTGCGTGATATTAGAGAAAGAAAAACGGCGATATGAAACACGCACCGACGCCGCATGAGACTTCCGCAAGTGCCACCTGCGAGTCTGATCAATAAATATCTCCGCATCTATTGCCCGGGCTGGTGCGAGTATGTCACATTCAACATGTAGGTACCTACTTCTCAGCGTTTATTACGAGGTTAAAGAGATTTAATGGGAGTTTTAAAATCCATTTCCTGGGCGGATTAAGAATACATCCTCCGACCCCATGCCGGGTTACAGGGAGTCGGGCAGATCGCGGTTTGGCGCGGTCCTCCTAGGGGCAGCAGCGTAGGCGGTGCGAGAAACTTTCTTCTGTTCTTCCATCCCCAACCCGATGCCCAGCGTGGGGATTATGAGCATTACCCCTCAGAGGAGGCCTATGTCTGGCAATAAACGGCACTGAACTGATAATGATGATTAATAAAAGTTTAATTCATGTAAATATAGACGTTTCTTGCCTTTATGGGTTAGTTTGTTCCTTTTAGTAGTGTTTTATATTCTGTAGCAAACATGACTATGATATTGGTGTCTAATCGAGGAAAAGCTAAGCTTCTTTTCATCATATTTATTGTTAAAGGGATAATGAGTTCAGAAAATTATGTACTATTCTCTGTAGTGTGGAGTTGAAATAAACAAAATAAATCGAATATTTCACAGTGTTTCAAGTTATTACGTAATTCAAATGAGCAGTGTAAATAATAAAAATGGTATTACCTTACAATATTGGAATGAACTTTAAACAATACATACATTAACAGTGCCAATACACTACACTAATCAAAGTGTCAATCAACTATTGGCAACCGTAAATTTACATTACGAGCGGCTCGTGTGGCAACACTGCCGAAACACTGAGTTATGGGGTGTTGCGATATAAAACATTTGTATTAGGCAAACTCTAACTAGTAATAGGAAATTATGATATTTTAACTTTAACTGATGGACACACATTATCACGTTATTAGGTAATACCTGCCCATATTCACATGGATTCCAGACACGAACAAACGTAGCTTAATAAATGTTCATACATTATTATTGCTACTACTGTCTCGAGTCGAGTCGAGTCGAGTGACTGCTTCGTTAGTCGTGTTGGTTGCAAGCGCGACTGCCGATCGAGAGATCCTAGGTTCAAATTCCGGGACGTATCATATTGGATATTTCTAATTTAGATTTCCTACAAGTGGCTCGGAATCGAATATGCGCCTGATGTATGGCAATAGGATCACCACATATTCCATAGTGGGACGTAAACTTAACTGGTGAAACGTGGAGAGCGTACCTATTACGCTTCTTTTGCTTATCTCTTCGGGTATGACAGGTGTGATGTTACTTTACTTATCATAATTAAACGGAATTCCTTGAGAGCCAAAATTTCATAAACTAATATTTGTATGTAACTGTCTCAACTTTTTCCATTTGA
This sequence comes from Mimoniades nurscia nurscia, assembly GCA_018246595.1. Taxonomy (NCBI): domain Eukaryota; kingdom Metazoa; phylum Arthropoda; class Insecta; order Lepidoptera; family Hesperiidae; genus Mimoniades; species Mimoniades nurscia. Next base: position 9,320 of record DWFO01002949.1, on the reverse strand, counting down.
ACAATGAAAAAAAAGCATATTGCACCTAAAATTCGATCTATGAATGCTACTCCCGAACTTAAGTTGGTAGGCCATAAGCCATAACTCAAACATCCCTTTATACAAAGCATAAAAGACGTTTACGCAAATTCGCTCGGCTGGCGATTGGCAGCGCGATTGCTTTCAAATACGGAGACCGTTTCCATGCTGGACGCCGCCTCGTTTAGTAGTAGCCATGAATAATGGATGCTGGTGCCGCTCCAGCGATCTCAGCCGCAGCGGAACATTGACGTATGTACGGCGGACCCGTACGGCGATCAGGCGGTCTCCGCTTATCTCCCGCGTTGTTATGTAATGTGCCCGGTTAACAATGCACAGTAAAGAAAAAAGTGTTCGTTTCAAGTTATTATTTGTTTATTGAAGTGCACAATAATAAAAATAATAATGAACAAGAACTTTGGCGTTATTTCGCGCGTCAGCAAGCTACGTACAATTGTCCATGTAAGGCACTTGTAATTTTATTACTCATTATATCATCGAACCAGGTCCCTTATGGGGTATGTAGACAATATAGAGTGCCAAATATCCTTTACAGACCTGTAAACCTTTTCTATATTCATCACTTTTTATTAATGCGAGTATGAACACTGGTTTCAGATACTAAATATATTTAGTTCCTTGTTTTGTACATGAATGTATTTTGCAATATCCTAGTTCATTTACTGCATCTCTCGTAATGGGGTAGCAAAGCGTTACAGATCACACGTAGGATCAGAAAGCTATTTCAGACAATTGGAGTTTGACCGAAGCATGCAGCGTGATCCAATTGAAAAAGATTATTGGAATGCACTTTCACAGCGAGGAAGCGCGTCTCGGAACACGTTAGCCAAGCGCTGATACATTGCAACGTCAGTCGGAAGGAAAACAATGCAACAAGTTGCATTGCCGTGAGAAACAGGTGCATTCAGTTACACTGTTACGTGCGTGAATGCATAATGAACAAAGCTAACGGAAATATCTCGTTTCTTGTCGCAAACGCATAGATTACACTCCGTAATTAGACGTTTTGCTACAGTTTGGTTGTTTATTACCTCGCGTTGCCGACTTCCTCCTGCATGGAAATTATAGCGAGTGCATGACTGTGTTGTACTTAAACGTCACATATAGAAAAACATACTTTCGTCATTAGCGTATCTTGTTTGGTATGTAAACATTCTATCTCTAAATATTTTGTTACAACTAAATTACTTATATAATGTTAATTCAATTCGATTCATCTACCACGTTGAATTTTTTAATAAATGATATTTTATTTACATATTAAGGATACGCTGAGATGTTCACGAGAATAATTTTTTTATCGTGGTTTATGAATACAGGATGTTAAAAGGATACTAAATAATAGGCTGTTTACTTGAAGATAATTAATTATTTTACATATAATAAATTTACATTAGGTACACAAAAAATCCTTTCTACTAGCGTGGACGTGAAAGTGTGGTACCCACTTACATCCAGTAGTCTCGTGAATTTATATTATTATGTTCCCTCTGAGTTTATGTAATGGCACTACTAATTTATGGCCTCCTAAATCTACGTAGGAATAGACCAGTATTGTCTTATTTGACAATCATTTACACACTTGTTTCATTTGATTGTACAGTACGTGCAATAATTTAATCCTATGATTATTGACTGTGGCACAATTCGTGATATAACCAAGGAGAATATAAATACTTTTGGTATACCTAACATTACATAAATATTTCAGAAGAGTCGACGGTAAATGAAAATGTAATTGGCATTTCATATATTCACAAACAACACAATATTTACTATTCACTGGTAGCTTTAACAATTATCTAATCAGTGGCTTGCCGTCAAAAATGTGGATAAAATACAAAGATTCTTGCCAAATACGTAGTACCTAATAAAGAAATTTTCATTAAACCATTTTGTATATAGTAATATTTAAAGTCGTGAAGAGTAACTCTTATACTCATTTTAAGAATACTGTGCTCGAGAAGCAGTGTCAGGCTGCATAGATATAATTTATGTACAGAGGCTATAAAGCAAACATTTAGGTACAGTACCTACTCGTATCTATGTGTTAGAATCAAATTATTGCTTAGGTTTATAACGTCGATGTTAAATATAAATTATTATCTGGTTTAACAAGAACACAGATTAGGAGTTTATAGAGGGTTACTCGTTTTTAAAAGAACACAAATAACTTCTATATTTTAAAACTGAATGATATATGGTTGAGTTTTGATCACTGGTAATTTTTATTAAATCTTCTCTCGAAAGATATTTTCGTTTTGCAGAGAGTGGTCCGACGAACATTCACGAAAAAACCTTATTGTGAAGAGGCAACGTAAAATCACGCCTGTAATTCCCGAAGTGGTAGGCAAAATAGTGTACCACACTCCCACGTTTCACCAGTTATGTTTTCATCCCGCAAAGGAATAGGTGGTGAGCCTATTACATACATCGGGCAAATTAGAAAATTTAAGTTAGAAAAATCCAAATGTTCGACCCGGAATTTGAAACGGCGGCGGCGGCGACGGCGGAATTTGAAACCTCTCGATCGGCAGTCGCGTTTACCGCCAACGCGATCAACGAAGCGTTCAATGTATTGTAAACACGCAGACAAGGATTATAACTTTTCAACGATAGCTTGTAAACCTTGTTTATAACACGTAAGGATGTTGTTTGTGTGTATGTTCACAATTCGGTCTCTGTATTCACATAACCTTTAGCTGTCATTCTCTATATAATGTTCTTTTTAGGAAGGCATTAATTTTTTATATAACAGGTCCTTGATGTCAATTGGTAATCAAAGTTATACTAAAATGATATTTTCGTGAATTACGCGTGGACGTGTCTATGATGCATCACCTTTTTTTGTAATACATATTTTAAATATATTCTATGGTATTTTAAACAATATGCCAGTAATAGTACCTATATCGTAAACGTAAGTTGTCTATCTGTCTGTCTTGTACGTTTCGTTTTCACATCAAAATTGTTAAATGGATTCATGACGTTATTAAGATTTTATGTGAAGATAGGTTGAATCGTTAGAATGAACGTAGGCTATATAGAATATATACAAATTGTAATCTAATATAAGAACCAGTAATTTTTGGCTGAAGACATTTATAAACTCAAACGTTTATAAACATATTCACTTTTCGGAGGGTATAACAACATGCACAAATTTCCTTATATGTGCCTGGGTGAGGGTTGTGGCATCTTCTTCAATCGGAGCCGGTATGCTTCTCAGCTTGCACGCACACGTCACACGTTGCGATGTTACAATAATACATTGTGTGCAGTTCACTAACCATTTTCTTTGTATGTGACTTCTTCTAAGATTGAAATGGAATTTTTAAAAGTTTTAGAATTAAAGCACACTGCTAACCTCAAGTATGGTACCTAATACTATTTTAATTTGGTTTTTCTCATACTAACGCTTATTTTATCAATGTAATCTTCATCCTAAATGGTAAAAAAAACAAAAAGCAAAAAAAATTCATGCCGTAAAAAAATAAAATTCCCAAGCAAACCATTAAAGGGACTTTGCGAGTCTAAATTTATGGGGCTGCCCAAGTATTTTAGGTCTCGAAATTCTCCAAAATTATACCTTCGTGAAACTGGTTTAGTCTTGGGGTACATAACCGCATCGTCTCATCATTTACCTGCATGGATTTCTTAGTTTTTAAATTTTGATAATATATGTTAATGACGTCAGCCCCCATCGTCTCATTTTATCATTTAAATTGATCGATTTGATTTGCGTAAATTGTTAATTAACTCAGTCTCGTCGGTCGAGTGGTGCAAGCGCGTCTGCTGATGTCAGGTCCTGATTTCAAATTCTGCATCGAATTTTATTGGATTTTTCGAACTATAATTTCTAGTTAACATTTCTTATAGTGACTGGTGTATTACGCTCCATTGTCTACCTTTTTGGGGTTTACAGGCGTGATGTCAGGTCTTTTTTATTAATTTAGTTGCGTGATCGTTTTAATCATAATGTAATTTATTTTCAATAACATCACTTGGTTGATACCGACAGAAGAGAAATTTCATCTAGTATTTATCGTAAGAATCATTTTACGCTTAATGTGGCGAATGGCCAACTGTATCGGCTCAGCATCAGATCATGCGACCGCCCTCGCCACCAGCGCGGCTATCAGATCACTGTACTTTACCGAAGGTTGAGATTTGTATCTGACCACGCTTCAGCGTTCGCCGAACTGATAGCCATTTGCTTTTAGAAGCCTAGGCACACGAACATGAAATACTTATTTCTGAAATTGTCTAATAAATTACATTGAATTTAATTTATAATATATAACAATTAAGAATAAATAAACTACGAATGTGATAAATTAAAATGTATAATTAAGTATAATATATAAAATAATTATGTAATTAAACTTTAAAAAGTCGTATTATACATATTTATATATCTGTGTATTATTTATATACGCTAAAATTAATATTTAATAATTTATTTTCGTTGAAAACGGTTTTGTTAAATTAGTTTCAATTCAGTATAAGCGCGCACTTGCAAACAATGTTTCATTGGTGAAGGGATATGATTTTAAGTTACATACAAAGGTAAGCAATGTATATAATATGTATATGTATTCAAATTATATTCGTATATATCGCAACGGAGTGTGTCGCAACAGTCAGGCGGCACTCATTGGAACTGGCGGGTAATAGAAGCGTACATCCACGGGCGTGAAGACATCATCACTGTACCATAACCGATTCGTAGAGACACGGAGTCAGTTAGTCACAATGTGATCGTATTAGCCCTTAGGATGGCTACCTTTCGGTACCAGGTAAAGTTTTTATTTAATTAATATTACACTGTCAGAAAAACCTCTCGCAGACAGAGATCAGCGAACACGGAATACCTCTACCCTTACAGACCTGACGTGCTTCTTACTTACGGGTACAGTACTCTTCTCGTGCACGCGCGTCGCTGTCAAAAACTTGTCTCCTCCATCAGCTACAATCCAACCGAATTGATGAAGACATGAGTCGTGCTCTCCCTTGGCACACACTGCCCATGACCTACATACTGTCGATTGCAGCTCATAGAGCTTAAAAAGTGTCAGGCTTCTAACACACTAATTTGGTCTCATTAAGTTGCAGAATGCACAGCATTGTGCGGCGAAACAAAAAAATATACTTAAAAATATCAGCCAGTAATTAAACTTTAAGATTTGCAAATTTAATATCACGAATCTCGCTCAGCCGAGATTAATGTAGAGCTATTTAGTTTTTGTTGTCACAAAATGCCAATGTTCTAGGTCTTTAGTAAAATTGATTTTCTTGCGGAGGTTAATTATGTTTGAGCCATTGCAAGTTTTAAAGTTGGTCAATATCAACAAAATGATATATCCAAATGTCTACCTTGTTATCGTCAAAGCTAAACACCTTGTCGTTTCTCTGCTGGACACAGGGCCTCTGATATAATGAGAAGAGTTGAATCCGAACTCAAATACGCTAGCCAAACGTCGATTGACAAAGTTCACGCCCTGCAGAAAATTATTGAGAACTTGGGACCGTGGGCAGGTCGATTCTGCCTTTATCCATATAGCGATTAAAAATTAATCTTTATAACTCAGCTTTTTTTAAAGAAAAAAGTATGGGTTAGGATTTAAAATCGGAGTCTCTGGAGTGAGAGGCTGGATCTTGAACCGCTGACTATCACTGCAGTCATCATTATGTTGTCTGTAGTATGCTGTGGAATGACGATCAGGTGTTAGAGAAATAGAAATACAACAGTCCCATCTCAATATAAGCACATATTACAATATTTCTGTGTTACAGATAAAGAATCTATGGTATTTAATAACATGTATGAAAACATTATACGTTGCAATTTATGTTCGATATCAACTGATCTGATCGCTGTTTGTAACGAACTTGACTTATTCGTGTTTTTTAGATAGTGATGAAACGAACACCGAACGAAAACCGATTTTTTTTTACGTAATAATATATTAAGTTACACTTCTTTTTCCAAGCAGTTCTAATAACTAATAACACAGTTGATATACATTAATTTCTTGGAACATTTCCACTCACGATCGCCGAGTAAGCAGAGCCTGCGTTATAATATAATGTCACGGCTGATGAACTACACATATACATATTCATATGTACTTGTATAGATCTTTTTTTACACCCAGACATAAAACAAATGTTTATGTTCATCAGACAGATATTTGTCAAATCCACGGCCGCTGGATTTACTGTCACCCTACCAGTAACCACTGGACCCTTGTACAATTAAAGTAGGTTTATTTGCGATCGTCTTTATAAATTCGCGTTGCGTTGTATCGATACGGATAAGTCTCGAATATTATGTGAATATAAAATGCCGAAACGTGTAAACAAATTGTAGAAATCCAGTTCGACACAAGCCCGTCTAATACCGCTACATGTGCGTCGTCAGATTCAATGACCTACGAAGTCAATGTGTAAATGAGTTCCATCGAAAGTGGTTTCTTTAGCATATCGTATTTACTTTCGATTTCGATCGGATAACGTCATATTTATTGAGGTAGAAGCGTTCCGATATTCGTTTATTTTTTTGTAACTTCCAAAAAGTTTTTGCGCGGATTTGTTCATTACTAAATTTATAATGCGGACAGTAACCAAAATTTAAATTGACCTTCTCGTGGTCAACAGTTTAATAAACTCTCTCCTGCTCTGAAATTATTCTTTAATGTATAGTTAAAATTGTTTTATTTTTAATGGATAAATGTGAATAATACATTATATTGCAGATAAGATAAGCGGATTGAGTCTAGTTATTGCTAAGTGACAATGTGGTTCGTGTAAGTAATACTGCTGCAGTTAGAGACCTGGCATGCAGTTTTAATAGTAATAAAATAGTTAATTGTAAAGAAGTATTACATGATTGACATTACATATGAGTGTTACATGAGTAATCGAAGGCTTCATCTCTTATGTAAGACTGTCTCATAGAACTTTGGATTCCTTCTATGTAAGATTTCTGAACAATTTAATCTCTGGAACCTCCGCGCCAATTCTTAATATCAGGATATTTTTGCAGTTCTTAAACAAATCGATAACTCTTTTGTCTTAATATCTCAGCAAATAGTAATCAAGCATTTGACAAGGACTGGTACGAAGGCAAGTACAATGCGGAACAAGTTAAAATAAATTTTAGTGTTGTTTTAATCACTTTAATCTAATTATTCTAAATTGTTTTGTAGACGTACATATATACTGATTCTCAATTCATCTTTCATGTACCTCATCCAGTGGAAAGTGAGTTGTGGTTTGATATTTACATAGAGCTTCTCTCGTTAATGTCAATTTAATATTATCTGGTATTACGAATTGACATACTAATGCGCGCAGAAAGTTCTATTTTTTCGTTGACAGCATTAAAAGATACTATGACGAAAGATTACCAAAAAACGAACAACGATTTATATAATTATAATTCATTCGATTTATGTTATTGTACGGTGTTCAAACAACCGCCTAAAGTGTAATCTACAATGCAACAAATTAAACGATTTCTAAACATTTGTCAGAGAAACCTGAGGATGCGAGGAAGGCTGCGGTTGTTTGTATCACTAATCATGTTTGATTGGCAACCTTCAAGCTGTGCGTTTTGCACCTAACTGCATAACTTTTGTAACTCCCGACCCTGGCGTCGTATTACGCTATTATCATTTATTACCATATACTGCGATGCTTGTATTAATATAATTATTTTGTGTTTGTTTTTGCGATTATGATTATTATCGGGCCTGTTAAGATAAATTACATTGGTATACGTTACATTACATACGTTTATATTTGGTAAGGTATAAATTAATTTTTTTGATGTTTATAAATTTGAAAATCTTATTTACAAAATCCATGATTACAAAATATACAATCCCGTTGTCATTTAATGATATAGCAGTTAAATTTGCCTTTAATACGGTGCTTTATTTTATTTCATTACGAATTTAAATAGTTTTCGACACGGTCAATGAAATGAAATAACAAACCATTATAGTACATATATAATGATATTGTACTACAAATAGCACACATCAAATTCGCCTAAAGGCAAGTAATAACACAATGACGCAACACTATAGCAGCGAACTATTAATGAAACTATTCTTTTCCACATTGCAATAGTTTGTCGCCAAACAGGTAAGTTGTCAACGTTACGTCAAAGTGAATTCTCACATTGCTCTTAAATAAGCAAAAGTAAAGCGGACATTAAGCTTATAATCATGCATTGTCGGGGAAGCTTGGTGTCTTCACATCCGCTCATGTAATAACTCAAACAAGAGCTTGATTAATTGTCTTATTAATACTTCTTCCCGCCAAACGTCATTGTGTGGTCGCCATCTTGGATCCGTCGTCATGTCTCGGCGCATATGAGAGAAAACGATTATGTAATGCGATTACCATTACCTGTAATTATTTTGGATTAATAAGGGATTAGTTTATGGTTTAATATCGGGAGTAGATACACAGTAGGTATTGATGTTTTCGTATTTTGTTTTAGTATATTGTCTTTCTTTATACATTTGACAGAATCGCTGCAAAGCACGTTAGTTAATTAAGTCGTGCCTGTCTAAAGCGTAGCTGTCAATATTTTGGTTAAGTGTTCACTGCTTACGCAAAGTTGCTACTTTAGAAGTACGCATGAAAGGGTGCATCAAAGGAGCTTCCCCGAGCGGCGACTATGTTTGATTAAGTACGTACTGCCCGGCGCACCCTGGGCATTGCGACTAATCCTTTCACCACGATGGTTGATTACTCACGATCAGCTATCAGCTGATATTAATAAGATTTTATTTCTGTACTTGTAGCATTAGCCAGATTGAATAGTTTAATACTATTCCATTATTGTTTAAATATCGTCATATATAAGTAACAATGTGTACGTGAGACTTTTCTTCGACCAATAATAAAATATTTGTAACAAAACAGCTGCTTTCTCAGTAAAATTTTGTAAGGAAGAACAATTTCCAACAATGGGAACGTCTTAATGACGATAAATTTCTATTCTCACGACAACGCACCGTGCTCTTCAGTTGAATGTAATCCACTTTTAACTGTTTAAGAATTCTGATAAGAAGTTAAAAACAATGGGATCACTGTCCAATGTTACATAACTGTTTTTTTTTAAATTCTTTGTTATTATCTTCTAATATGAAAGAAAGAAAGAAAGAAAGAATTCATTTATTTTTTGCTTACATTGCCCCTATTAACAATTAACAATTGACTTATTTACAAGAGGTAAGTATGATAGCTTAAAAAATAAAATA
>DWFO01002948.1:0-12974 GCA_018246595.1 Mimoniades nurscia nurscia | reverse complement strand
CCTTTCTACTATCTCATACTAAATGTATGGGAGTGTTTAATGTAAAATTTATGGATATTTCTAGTTTTATTTTTAAAATGTTATTATTGTCATTTTACTCATTAGGTAAAGTACTTTCAATATCAGTTTAAAGTTTTTAGATATCTGTAATAGTTACGCCTGTGCACACTTAACGATTACACCCATTATAAATAATACAGCTTAATATGTTACAAGCAGGTTCGAAGAAATAATATAATGTTCAATATAATGAAATAATATTTTCCCTTCAAGGAATCCTCCTTCAGCGCGGACACCCTTCCCCTAAACCGTTAATTAATATTAATGACATTGGTATTATGATGATTTATAGCAACGCGTACTGATTGGGATACAATAAAAATAATAATAATAAATGTCATGCAGTTTGTACAATATTTCTTATATGAATAAAATAAGTAATGAATAGGCATATTTGTCAAGTGGCCGCATGGACTACGGCTGGCTGCAACCAGTTTTGAAGAGGACTGTAGGAATAACAATAGTTTAGTTAATCGAGTTAACTGTTAATCACTGTTAGTGAGTATTAATTGGTGATAGGATTTTGAGTTTAAGGGGTGTTAATGGTTCTATACTAATTATTCCCACTGTAGTTATAGACATATAATTTATTTTGTGTCCGTCCATTCTCAAAATAAGAACAAATTTTTAGAATGGATGCAGTACCTATACTGAATCATTATCACAAGTGTTTTTGTGTACACTGCTAGGTGTGGGTTACTAAAGCAACTCTGGTAAAGTATAACAAACTACATGTAATACATTCCGAAGTATAGCGATGTTCTGAGGTACGAGATCATATTGGCCAACCTCAGATATTGAGATTTTTACAGGTGACTAATGTTGTTTCTGCCAGGTTGCATATATAATAATAATATTTAGTTGCAGATTTATTTATATACAATCAATCAAATCAACAATGAAAACAAATATTATAATGGAAATATTTAGTAATCGGCCCTGCGTCGTATAGCAAGTAGTGGATCATAAGCGTTAATATTCGCCCACAATAGCAACGGAGTTCAATTTCTAAATGCCAAATTTGAATCCAGATAAGTATCAAGTGGCAGCTGCGATTAGAGGGAATTACTAAAACCGCCTGAAATACGTCTCTAATATTTAAAAGGCAAATATAACAAAAGCAGTAGGTACGTTCAAGCCTTTGTTCACCGCACGCGGGTAACTAATAACGATAGATCAAAGCGATCCTAACATGTTCAACATCAGCAGTATTATAATGTCAAAGTTGAAAACGGGTTTCGTCACAGAATGAGAAGATTTAATTTTTTAAAGTTTTTGGTTTTTTAAGGTTTAATGAGTCAGAAATTCAGAATGCATACAAAGAAGCGTTATGTCAACAGGCCACCCTGGAGGACTACGTGTAGGCAAACTTTAGCATTTGTGCGTGATTATTATACGTAACGTAACATCACACCTGTAATCCGCGAAGAGGTAGGTAGAGGAGTGTAGTACTGTACTACACTCTACACTACCACCTTTAGCCAGTTACATTTACATCCCACTAAGGAATAGCTGGTGAGCCATTTTAATAAAGATTTTTAATAGATTTTTAATAGATTTTTAAAGATTATGAATAGAAATTGTCATTCATTATGCACACATTTCTAATATTCCTTGTGTTACGTCATACATTTATCCTAAACCACATCATATGGAAATCACTCTGTTATTCATGTACTAGATCACAACACAAAGGCATGAGTGTGGTTACCATTAGGGTATTTTGAGTGATTTAAATATCCAGTAACCATTAGTAAATACATTCTCGTCTACTTCTCGAGGGACCTAGCGTGATAATAATAATAGTAACCAGTCATTAATTATCTTTAGTTGCCCGCTCCCAGTTTGTGGTGCAACACATCCTTAAATAACGTTTTCGCGTTCGAGTATTATTCATTTTGTTGAATATGAAGAGAATAATAATTCTCTCGAACACGCAAACCAGTACTCCATCTTGTACATGTCGTTTGTGGGAATTAGCGAGAAAATTGTTTTTATTAATGCTTAGGAGATGAAAGGAAAAGCATTATTTTTTCTTTTCATCTGTCTATTGTGTAAGAGTTGTTCCGCTACAACTATACGTAAGCAATAAGATGTAAGACGTTATGATGAATATGCACATATGAAACACGTCAGCATTCAGTACTCTCTGCCTACACCGTAGAGGATCAGGGGTAACCCATTAATAATAACGATTTGTGCGATGTGATCTCATACATTAAAATATAGCGGCAGAGTGAGTGAAAAAGGACGGTTGTAAAGATAGTGCCATTATACTCGTCAAGAATATACATTTTTGTAAGCGTTTAGTAAAATTATATTCTAGCGGTTATTCTGCTAGAAAATAAATTATTTTGTACTCTTCATTCACGAATGTAAATGTTAGTAATGGTATAACATTAATTCAAATATGTACAACGCAAATGACAGTATAAAATCTTCAAACTATTTCTGATTTGATATTAAAGTGTGCACATATTTTAACACATATGTAATAATACATAGCAGTGTTTGCATATAGCTTAACAACTCTATCCTTCGTCAGCGGAACATAAAAGGACAAACTTACTATACAATAACTTACTTCTTTTGAAAACATTCGCTGACCCTTATGAACGTGGGATTAAGGATTATTTTGGTTACATAAATGTTTCTGCGATGGCAAATGTATGGTAGTTTATTGAATAAAGGATGTTTAGCGTTTGTCACAGTACGTGCTCTGTTGTAAGGCATGACACGGGTGCCTGACGAGGGAATCATTTTGCAAGAGAAAATATTGCGCCTCGTCCGAATCTTTCGTGTCCGTTGTACGATTTGTAATACTTTACACGAATATATTATCATAGCTACATTCAGTTTTTTTTTCACTTACGATCTCATTTTTCTCGAACTTAAAAAACATCCAGATTTAAAAAGACAATTTATACCTACACATCGTCGAATAAAATTGAATATTTATAGGTTCATTTTAATGAATAGTCATGAATGTGGATTTTTTCTCGTCAAAATGTAAGTTTAATTCCAATTGGTTTAATTTATTTTTTTAATTTTTGGTTTTGATTATTCATTGTTTTACAACGACAGCTATTTTTTCGATATTTAAATTTAATGGATTTTCGATATACCTACCGTTTCGATCCAAAATTGTTCGCCACATACATATATGTATATAGTAGCATTTTGATGTCTTTGTAATAGATATTTACTAGAATGATAACATTAAATTCGGTTTAAGGAACCAATATATTTAATGCCTTGAGTGCTTCAATTTTTCACATTTGCGGTGATTCCAGTAAGTTCATGTTAAAACGACCATCTTAACTTTATGTAGTATATTAAGTATGTTATAAAGCACGTAAATGAAATTACGTATTACATTTGAACACACGTTATCAATGAATATATTATTCAATAAACGGCCATTAGAGTATGTTTTGACCTAATTCACGGAGCAAAACCACATTAATTTAAATAAAATCATTCATAACATTTTAAATAATAAAGAAGATTCAATTAGAACGAATATTCTTTATAACGTAACGCGTGAATGGGGGGAGCTGAAAGGGACGTACCGCGTGTAGAAATAAAATGAAAAATAAATAAAGAAGCTGTTCCCAGTTCCACTTTACTTTTGTCTGATTAATTTATAACTGTAAATCTTACACATAACGTCGATTTTCGTGTAGCTTTTTATGCGGGTAGCGTGTTTAACTTGGTGGAGTAGAACGAAGGAGGGTGAAGTTCTACAAAGGCGTACGTCCATATTCATGCGAGATGAAAAGTTGGTACAATACTGGGCGCGTCATTAGAGCGCGTCGAGAGCGGCTAAGTGGCAAGTTGTAGGATGCAAGACGAGCGGGTGAACGCGAATAATGCCGATTGTGACCGATTAGTTCCGAACTTTACTGTCAAACTCGTGAATTAAGATGTTGCATGGAGACTCAGGACAATGCTAGTTGCGTCCGTTGAAGGAAATTCAATGAGTAGAACCGGCGAAGTTTACTGTCATGGTTTTGCAGTCATAAATTTATTATTTTTATTATGTCGTCACGTCAGCTCTGTTAAGGCGAAATTACTCGAATGGAAGAACACTCGCGTAAACGTAAAATCACGCATGTAATCCCCAAAAAGGTAGGCAGAGGAGTGATACTTCCACGTTTCACCGACACTTTTTACGTTTCATTGACACTTTTTACGTCCCATCATGGAATTGGGAGTGAGCTCTTTGTCATGCACTAGGCACAAATCCAGGCTCTGAGCCGCTTCTAGTGATTTCTACTAGAAAATCTATGTAAAAAGAATCCAATACATACCACATGCGTGATTTGAACACAAGACCCCTTCACCAGCAATCGCGCTTTCAACCATTCGACTAACGACCACACTCGTGAAAAAATAGTGGTAATACATTTAATCAAATAAAACATAATAATAATAATAATAATAATATGATGGTACGTTTGTAAATGAATGTTGTTAAAATACATAGAAAAAGTTTGTATACTTATGTAAAAACAAACGTTTTATCACGCCTGTAATCCCCGAAGAGGTAGGCAGAGGAATGTAGAACACTCTCACGTGTCACCATTTAGGTACTTTTAAGTCCCACGATGAAACAGGTGGTGAGCCTATTGCCATATACCGGGCATTTATCCAGACTCCGAGCCACTACTAGAAAATCTAAGTTAGAAAATTTAGTAGTTCCCAGGACCTCTCGATCGGTAGTCGCACTTGCAACCAACATGACCAACGAGGCAGTCAAATAGATAGAAATAGCGTTAATTCAATACAGGAAGGAAGTGAATAATAAAATAGATAAAGCTAAGTGGTACATTTTACAAACGCAAGAATTCCACGATACGAACAGTACCAGTTGATACTCAGATCTGGGCAACATTCTAATGGACACAGGGCCTGTTTCGTGACCAGGCGGCTCATAAGTGTGTAAGTAGAGAATAAATATATAAGGTTATGACGCAAATATTTGTCATATGTGGAAATGAAATCCACAATATCCGGCTCAGTAGTTAGACTCATTAACTCAAATCAAATCAACTCAAATCAGGTAAGTAGAAATGTACTTTTTCCAAAAAAAAAACCTCCATAAATTTTAATTCGTCAAAAATGACTGAAATCCCTTTTATACAATGTTCTTATGAATTTCCTTACTTTCGTTAACCACTTTATAATAACAATATTATAAATACATTTTGAAATACATTTTTCAACTTTAATAGAATCACACATTAATTTTCCTCACACCAATAATTGCACGTTCCATTCGATTTTGTCTTACAATAATTTGGTTTCTTTCCCTCGTCTTCCACTTACGACCCTAACCTCGTGCTGAGTACCGTCGCGGCCCCACTACTTGAATAGCTACCCTTCGGACAGACGCAGTAAGATCATACCGTTTCGTTGTGATTGAAACCGAACGACTTGGCATCGAGACAGCATTCACTGCAGCTTAAACCTTAAAAGATAGAAACGTCTAGAACTCTTTTGCTAACTCAGTTTCAAGATTAAGTGACAGTTTATTGTAAATAGAGATTAAACATTTTAGAACGTTTCAAATGATTGAGGAATTAAAAAGGTTTTTTTTTTGGAAAAACTCTGCAATTAAGATTTGCTTGTAGACTGGTCGCTTGAAAAGCTTGAATTGTTATGTTATGGATCGTCGGGAGAATTTGGCTTTAATGAGTATACGGCTTTAATACGGGGCGTAATCACGTTCATCATCATTATTATGACCCTGTTTCAGTCCGTTGATGCAGAAAGGCCTCTACTGAGGGTATTTCATGCTAAGCACGTGCTATTTCTCGAACAGTTGGTGGCCAGAGCACCGACCGTTGTATAATTGAGTTCACCATGGGCCGGCGAGGTTAGCTTAGGCCTCCAGAATGATGCTTAGAACCTCTTCAATTACCGGAATGGATTGAATTAACTCACTTTTAAGTTTGCCAAGATTTGTGACAAAATATGTTTGTTTGTTAGAATATGATGCTTATGTCATGTTAGCTGTAGCAATGATGATATCAAAAGTCAACATCATAAATTAGTCGTTAGTTTTGTAACTGAATTAGTGTCAAATACTTTATTGTAGATTTGGATTATAACGACGAAAGATTTCGTTGGTCGTGTGGCTGCAAGCACAACGACTGATCATAAGATCCTAGGTTCAAATCCCGTATCGGGTACTATTGGCTTTTCTTAGCTTTTCCTGAAGAAATTTCTACTGGAGGTACCTATACCATAGAGGAACGTAAACGTAATTGGTATGACGTGGTAATGGACTAAACTTTCTTTACCTACCTCTGAGGATTACAGGCGTGATGTTGCGTTATAACGACGTTCATAACTAAATACGGAGCGTAATATCACTCATCAAGATCTGCTGCCCTAAGTGCGATTTCATTATAATATTAGCGAGTACGACTAAGCACTGTAATGAATGGAAAAGTTGATAAAAGTTTTGTTTTTGCCTTCACAAATACAACCTTAACATGTAATGTCAAGGTTGAGTTTTGAATACGTATTACCTACATAGTGTGCGGCTGACAGGTAGCATTTTCAGTTAATTAGCGGAATTTCTGATATTTTAGTTTTTCGTACAACATCAACTTTGCCTCGCTGCGGTTATAGGTTTTTTCACATGAGGTAAATGAACAATTTGCAAGATGTAATATTTTAGTCCAGAAACGGATATTAACTGTGTGGTCTGTGTTTAATTTGATTTTGACTTGTTGGTCCAGTAGTGGGTAAAGCTAACTGATGATGGTGGATGCATATTCGATTTCCATTCAGGACAAATTATTAAGCCTGTCTTAGTCCACTGTTGGACAAAGCCCATCTCCGAATGGTTTTTGCCCATAAAATCAGGACAAATATATGTGTAAAAAGCGCAAGTTTTTGTCTTGTGTTTGGTTTTATAGCTGTCTACATTAGTATGTATTTAGAAAATCATATAACACGTAGTTTATTCGATGTGTGGATACCAAGCATAGACCGTATTTAACTAGGTTGAAATAAGATAGCTTTGTGTAATTTATCTAAACATTTTATTATAAACTAACAAATTTACATTGCCGAATTATATAAATATAATTAACTCCTTTATAATTTTAAAACAAACAATGCATTAAACAACCCAAGTCCTTGTTATTATCACACATACTGCCTGGTCAGAATATTCTTCAATGGTTCAGATTGCTCAAAGTGGCTTACATTCGAAACTTTACAAAACTGATTAACTAGTAGTTTTTTTTAAGTTTTTGCAAATATTTTACATTATTTACTGCTACCGTTACAAGTTGCACTGAGGCATTGGAAGTCTAAATGAGCTGAAAACTTGAGGAATATTAAAACGCGAAGAATGGTCCGCACTGCAAGCAAAGTTAAAGAATGGTGTTCTGCCTTCGACAACGCAGAATTATATCGACTGAATAGAGCACACGCGACATTTCGGAAACAGCAAAATCATGAAGATCAAATAGAATTAACGACACACACAGTTAAGAAATTTAGGTACATATTTTATGTAACAGATGGCAACCGCGCTTAGCTTGTATGGCAACCTTAAACCTTCTCATTCTTGACGAGATCCGTATCTGACAGAGAAATAATGTATAATAATAATATCACGAGACATCTCCACACACGGCCACCTGATCCGAAAGTAAGCGTCAAGAGCTTGTGGCGTGATAATCAGACGGCTCATAAACTACAAATATACTTATAAATATACTTAAATAGATATTTTTTATTTATTTTTTACACCTAGATATAGATAAATAGATAGCAGTTTTAGTTTTCATACACTTTACTTATTACTCGAGATAAATTTAGGTATATACGCTTACAAATCATGTGTGCTAAATTAAGCTGACGTCCAATATTTTTTAACGTAGTTAAACTGCTAATAATACTATTAATTGATAAGTGTACATTCCTGTTAGTGTAATGGTCTGTTTTGTAAGCAATTTGTCGTCTCCTTTCACTATATATCTTCATCACTCCTCAAACTTCAGAGGGGAGCATTTAAAATTTTCCTTTTTAAAAGTGTTCCACAAACTCAAAACCCTCTAATGGAGGGAGCCATTAACCATTCATCGATTCCTAATTTATCTTACTTTTCGATTTTTTTTATTTTTTTTTTACTTTCAGATCGCGGAGTTAATCGCTGAGGACCTTTTTTGCTCCGATGTGAAACCATACCAATTATAAAATGTCGTAAATCTCTTATTGACGGGAACGTAATTGGATTGTTTTATGTATATTGTTACTTATCTTGTTTTACTTTAAGATTGATTTAATTTAAAGTTGCGAGAATTTCAATTCTTCTAGATTGTTGTCGATCTGATGAAAAATAAATTGTTTTAACCGAATGTTACCAGTAAATACTTAAATGTCTCTATAAGAGGAGGCTACAATATCTGATTTTTCTTCAATATTTTCTATCTCATTATTTTCTTCAATTATTTTTGGAACATAAACGTAACATCACACCTGTAATCCTCGGAAAGGCAGGCAGAGGAGTAATATTGTATACAACACTTTTACGATTTACCAATTACGTTTACGTCCCAGTACATAATAGATGAGTCTATAATAATCTATAAAATTTTAGGAATATTGACAAGCTGACAGGACCGGATATGAATTCCAATGGATGTCCAATGTTGAATGTCCCACTCAGGACAAACAATGTAAAATTATTTATGTATTATGTCTGGTGTTTATATTCAGCCTTTGCGTAGTATCGGAGTAAATGGCTACTTGCGAATTTGTTCCAAAAAATAAATATTTACTGAAATCTGAATAAATACTGAAATCAGTAGCAGAAATGTTTTTATATTATTATAAGCTTAAGGTATTTAGATGCAATAAGGTATTCGGGGCATAATAAATTTTAGTCCTGTCTGATTCTAGTTAAGAAGACTACAGCATGGGTACGTAGGGTAGGTACTCGGAAAACAATTTGGAGGCCGGGTGAGAATTGAAATTATTCCTCTTTGATAGATTATTACATTTGACGCAACGAAAAAAAGTAACACACTAGTCAATTAAAAACGTCAACATTAATAAAACGTCAATAATCAAAAAATTTTAAGTAAATAATAATAAGTAATTCAGCGTATTTCTTATTAAAATTAATGTGTTAGGTTATGGAAAGCTATGGATATGGGTACCCATTGCCGTTCCCACCAACGCACCCTCCAGAAGGACTGTACCCGGACCGAGGGGATGGTTTCGGGGACTACTACCCCATGGGTCCTTTAAATGATGATCGAGACCCTAAAAGGTACACTTCTGTGATTACTACCATTAAAATCTAATTTCCAATCTTTATTTTTTTTTATTACACTCGTCCACGATGCATGTCATAGGAACATACAATTAAGGTGGTATTTAATTTGTAAATTGTTATTATAGAAACAATAAATTGTATATGCCATGTAATTTTCGAAGTGAAACTTCTTTATCGACGTATGAGAATCATTTTAAACGAAGACTCCTGTCCAACAGTCGAACATTGAAGGGGTTGACTGCCTCGTTGGTTGTGTTGGTTGCAATTGTGACTGCCGATCGAGAGACGTCCTGGTTTCAAATCCCCTGTCGAGCATTAGAAAATATTTCTAATTTAGATTTCCAAGTAGAGGCTTAGAGTGTGGATATGTGCCCGGCGTACGGCAATAGGCTCACCACCCATTCCACAGTGGGACGTAAATATAACTGGTGGAACGTGGGAGTATACTACATTCCTCTGCCTCCCGCCTCGGAGATTACAAGCGTGAAGTTACGTTATTCTTATTACCATTCTTCATTTTTCAAAAAGTGAAGACATCACGCATTCGGTGTACCTACGGTTAGCCTAATATACAGGTATTCATACACCACTCCCCCAACCCGCGAGCGGGCGGCGTTGAAATAAAATGAATGTATTTCTTATTTTGTTATGCGAACATCCTTAAGTACTTTTCACACTTTCTCCTTGATAAATGGTTTCGTTTTTGTGAAGTACCCCATTTATTATGTAACTGTTAGGAATGTGCTTAACGTGTTGTTTAATCCTTATACATAATATGCATATTATATGTTCCAATATGAAGATTAGGTTATTTCCGCAAAGTCATAATTTAGTATATAGTCTTTGTAATTTACACATTGTCACGCCATACTCCCTATTAGGTAGACAGAAAGTGCCTCTTATTTCTATCTTCACAGACCTGAAAATCTTTACATTCAATATGGACTGTTTTGGAGACTTCCGACATCCTTGTCATCTAGCATGTGATATATTATGATTAGGGAGATATTTAAAAGCATTTATAGCAGTGTATCTGCTTAGAACACTCCTAAAACTAGAACATAATGCAAGTTCCAGAACGACTGCAGTCGAATGCTCGACTGAGAGTTCTATCATTATGATGATTCCGCCATGAATATTATGCTAAGTCAAGCTTAATATTGTATTTATCAAGTGAAATTATAGCCAATCCTGAGCCTACGCGTATTAAAACGGAAATGTGTAGAAAAAATTAGGGTTCACCGTTTATTTATTTTGTCTCATATCGTGCATAACATAAACATAACTTTGAATTTCACAGACGCTGTCGTTCGAATCAGCGGAAAGCGAAGCAACGCGACTCGAAGCGTTCTCGTTCTAGAAGCAGAAGCAGATCCATGTCGCGTTCGAGCGACAGGTCGCAGTCGCACTCCCGGTCGCGGTCGCGGACTCGAACGCACACGCGCAGTCGCTCGAGCAGTCGCCAGCCGCAGCTCAACCTGAGGGAGCCGGGGTTTCTGGATGCGTTCCGGGTTCTTTATTTAACTCGTGAGTATACCACCACTCCTGGTATCTCTATAGCTATTGTCGGCTATATTTGCTCCGTTTTCTTAACACAAATTTGCGTTAAGATCAATCTTTATTCACGTGAAAGTATTCAGATACCAATCTGAAAATTGTGCCCAAGTGATTCATTGGATCATCAACCAACGGTTCTATCGAAGTGTTATAGAATGGTTTGGTTTGGATAGGGATTTTCATACATCCCTAGCTCCTAGAAATTTACAATACTATTAAATATTTGTGCTTGTTATGAACTGTGTCCCCATCATGTGTACAAATCTGGCATATTACTGGTTTCAAAGAGCTTGCATTACATGTGGGTATTCCGCTATGATTTTATGGTACATAGATTAAGGATTTGCATTTGTACTCAATGCTGTATTTTTCCTTTACTGTAAATAATTAATCATTATAGATAATCATTATCATCGTCATCAAAGTCAACCATTTTTATGTCGCACAACTGGAGTGGGACTCGTGCATAGGTCGGCAGGTGATAAATAGTACTAATACTTGTGGTAAAATATATTTTGCACATTGCACAAAATTGTTATGTTATTTTCTTTTCGGTGATACCTATGATTCATCATTTTGAATTCTAGCAAGCAAACACAAAAAGAACACGACAAAATATTTGGCAACGGAAAAGCGACAGGATCGTATACAGGAGGTTCTCAAAAGTGACGGTCTGGGTTCGAAAAGGTGGCGATTCTACCCGAGGTGTCGTCAGAGCGAAACGGTTGCTGACACCCCGGGCGTGAGAGACAACTGCGACCAGAGAGTCAAAATCGACGGTAACTTCTTTAGAAAGTACAAGAGGAGCAGAAAAGTGGATAGTGATGCCCCAATTGCCAAGCTGAAGAGATGGGAGCTTATATTTTATAAGAAGCTAGGTTTTATACAGGCTGTTTGATTCGTAAATATATTTTAATTTAGTTTTGTTCTTGGTTTTTCTATATTTCAGTTACAGCTGGTACTACAATTACTAAAAGCCCTCCTTTGGCAGCTACTGAAAAAACCTCTTATTACTTACTAATGATATGGCTGGGTCCTTAAAAGCCAGAGACTTTGTCCGAGGTTGAATGTCTACTTCGACCCGTAAAAAACCAATCTGTTTTAAATAAATTATAGAGCTTTACACCTCTTTCCGTTCAAGGCTAAATTAGACAATGATTTGTGCAAGAAGAGCTTTCTTCTTTGCTTGCCACTCTATAGCGTTTGTGTTGTACTCCTTAATTATTGTTTGCATAAAACTTTTCTAAAAACCAACTGGAGGTTCCGTAAATTTGAACATTAGCTCTCACTTGCCGAGCGCGTTAATGGTCCGTTCAAGACACGGCGAAAACTTTTAAATTAGCACCGAACTGTGGGATGTCGCGCGGAAAATTGACGCTCAGGGAAACCGTGGTGATGTAGTGGTGAGGTCTTGATATATTGACGAAGTGTTACTAGTGTTGCATAAATAATAAATACAGACAATATCCTTTTATTTGATCATTAATATTATTGTATCATCACGCTGTGTCCCTTGGGAGGTAGACAGATAGCACCGGTTACCAAACGGTTCTATCCTTGTAAACCTGAAGTCCTTTTTTTTACATTCATCAATCTCTTTATACTCGCACGTTCGTTTTGGACAATTTTTATTTTTATTATTCAAAGGCAACTGCTATAAAGACTACTGAAATATGTTTCATTTATTATTTAGTCATTTTTATTTATTTATTTCCAATTAGATGCTTTGACCGTTCCAATTGCAATTTATTTGTAATGCCTTAACCGTTCGCATTCTGCATAACAAACACGCTCCAAAAGTATTTGTGTTTTTGACGTGAAGGTGCACTAAAACGCAGGTAGAAACAAAATTACCCGATGGTACGATTACAATATGTACGTTAAGGTGATAAAATACAAGTTATGATAAACTATGACTGCCTCGTCGGTCGTGTTGGTTGCGAGTGCGACTGCCGAACGGGAGGTCCTGGGTCCGATTCCCGGGTCGAGCACTGCTAAAAATTTTCTAATTTAGATTTTCTAGTAGTGTGCTCGGAGTCTGGATAAGTGC
>DWFO01002947.1:0-12975 GCA_018246595.1 Mimoniades nurscia nurscia | reverse complement strand
AAGATTCGTCTATTGTCAAATAATAATAAAATTATGTGGTAAAAGTAAAAAGTTACGATTCATAAAACCGGTATCGTAGTCGACACTATTACTAAAAACCTGGTAACATTATTTCGAAAATTGACATTTGCATGTGTCAATTTAGTCCGTAGCGAAAAAAAAACAGACTATAGTTGCTCAGACCCACATTAAAAAATAATATTCTTTATACTAGCAACATATCGCCATCGTAATAATAAATGTATGTTGACAGGACATTGACACATTGGTGGTTTGTCATTTGTCATGTAATGTAACAGTAACAGAAAGAAACAGAAATCAGCTTGAGTAGCAATGTTTCAAGTGGTTGTTCGCAGCTGCGATAAAAAATTTATGTAAATATCTTGAGAAAAAGTTTGTTATTTATTTTGTGCCATTTATAAAATTATTTTTTAAGTGCGACATGTAAGCAGAAACTTACTTTCGGCTATCAGACATGATAAGACAATGTATAAAATTTAGAAAAACTGTGACCTTTTTATGTTTTTTGGCTCTACGTAAGTATGCGGCCTAACGAGTTTTAATCTGATTAAGCTCATAGAATTAATCTCATCGCACTTTTGCTTTAATAAACTCATAATAGTTTCCGTGTAACAATAATGATCCATGATTTCAAGTTATGATTTACTTAGAAATTATGATTTATTTACTCTAGCTTAGATAAATAATTTTATTTTTCATTTCATAGTCGAATTAACAGCATTTGTTTATTTTTCAGTTCTTTTTATATTTCTTATACTTAGGGAGGATAAAGTAATCAATAGTAAAGTAGAAATACAGCACCAAAGAAAGGATAATGGTTTCCAGGATGTAGCCCATAGAGAATTCAACCAGATACCAAAGATGGAGGATTATGTCCAAGAAGCAAAGATAAGGATGGAATCAAGCAATGATGATAGTACAAAGCAAGAGTTAAGGGATGCAAAGAGTCGGATAGAACAGTTAGAGAAGAAAATAGCTATCCTTGAGGGTCGAATACCACAGAAATATCCAGATGTCAAGTACCTGGGCTACAAGGAGAGGAAAAGGATATTGGTATGATAAAATGTTAACTTAAAAGTTCTTTTGCATGTATATATTATGTTTTGTCATATAGTTTAACACTTTCCAAATTGGTGATTTGTCTACCATATCAACATTTAAAAACCATGTTTCCAAATGAATTTAGATTTAGACTTTTAAGAAGTAGTTTACTTAATAATTCACCCGATACTGTCATTCATTTATATAATAAATATAACTGTAAAACTAACTTAAATGTGATTATAAAGCAGCAAAAACAAGGTATTAAAAATAAACAATAACTAAAACGCTAACACTATTGCTCTAAATATTTGTTCTAGTTAACATTATAGATATATTGTCACACTAAGTCACTTTATGGGGTAAATAGAGAGTACAAAGTGTTAATATCACTAATTCATCCCTCTCTTCATACACAAAAACCAATTACGGAGACTCTTGAAACAGTATCTAACCAATTTAGCCAAATAGGTCATAATGGAATACTGGATAATGTTTGTGCATAAAAACTTGTTTAAAACATAACAGCACACCTATCATCCCCAAAGAGGTAGGCTGAGGAATGTAGAACATGTCTCACCAGTTATGTTTATGTCCCACTTGGGGAAAAAGGTGGTGAAGCCTATTGCCATATACCAGGCACTTATCCAGAATCCGAGCCACTACTAGAAAATCTAGATTAGAAAATTTTGTAGTGCTCGACCCGGGAATCGAACCCAGGACCGCCCGTTCGGCAGTCGCATTTGCAACCAACATGACCAACGAGGCAGTCATTAATAAATTATGAAACAGAATGGTGTTGAGTAACTGAAGGCTCTGTGTATAGTTCATGTACTGTACAAAACTAAGAGTTACTAAAGCACACTATCAAGAGATAACAAAGGAACTGATAAGAAATATCTGTTCCATTTAATTGGAAATAAATGGTTAATGCAATTGCCAATAATAAAACAATTATGCACTTTGATTGTAGATAGTACTTTATGAAGTGAATCTATTTGGTAATGCATATCTCAATACTTTTAAATGATAGTTTAATTTTACGTTTGTAATTGCATGCCCAGATTGGTCAGTATGTGTCACAAGGAGGTAATTTCCGCTCTTCGCGCCAAAATACATATAATTTTTTTAATGATGTTCCCTGAAATAACTTGTGTTTTTCATACGGAAAATAACATGCCTCAACCTACCTCGTTTGAGAAAAACAGGTGTGACATTATTTCTGTTCTCTTTGTTTGTAACTCATACCGTCTACCTACACATTATTTGTCCTGCTCTCATTTAACACTTGGTCCATAAAATATACACATTACACTAATCTAGGATAATAAAAAAATGCTCCATTATCTCTCAGGTGACAGGTGGAGCGGGCTTCGTTGGCTCACATCTGGTTGATATACTTATGGTGCAAGGTCACGAAGTCATAGTAGTTGACAACTTCTTCACGGGTCGCAAGCGCAACGTCGAGCACTGGTTCGGCCACCGTAACTTCGAAATGATACACCACGATATAGTCAATCCACTGTATGTGGAGGTGAGCTGGAATGGTCATTTTTAAATAAGCAAACACCGGCGCGGAATGGAACACGTTATATTGATCAACCAATTATATTATTTGCCTTTGATATCAATTAAAATCTTGTATAAGTTTGGAGCTGTTACTGGGACCATGTCACTGTGGCTTGGGGAATAAACTAGAATCTACTGTGGGTTGTTACTATAGCCAAGTAAAAATTATCCTTTCCATAGTATGTTTATAAACTATAACATTGCTCACACGCAAATGTAGCTCTCCCTCCAACATCACTTATTGTAAACAACTCCTACATTAGAAGGTTCTATCACTTTACAGATTGTAAATTTAATTCATTATTTACCATTTATTTTCAGGCTGATGAAATATACCATTTAGCTAGTCCCGCAAGCCCACCTCATTATATGCAAAACCCAGTTAAAACTATCAAAACCAACACTCTAGGCACAATCAATATGCTAGGTGAGTTTATTGTATAATTTTTTATAGATATGTATAATATATAATGCATTCTCCCATATGTTGTGTACACACTCTTATCTACAAACTCTTTCCACTCCTGAGACTACTGACTATTAACTCAATAGAGACAGGTAGTAACAAAACTTCGCATTTGAGTTTCAGTGATGTATTTTTATCCAGGATACTGATTCAGTAAAGAATTTCGAACACTATATAACTGTTTAGACAAAACGGTAGCAGGAATTAGCAGCGCAACAAAATCGAACGTTTATTTAAAGTATATCATATCATATATCATAGTATTTAGTGAATGTGTAAGTTCTTGAAATACGTAGTACTAAGTCGCTTGATATCTTAAATGCCAATATTACCATATGGACTAAAATATCCATCATACAATAACATACTTGTTGTATAATATATTCGATATTTCAATACCGTGAAATAGTTTATTCAAGCGTTTACTATAACACTAACCTAACGAAGCCGCCAACGTGTCGTGACGGCGGGCACATTACAATGTATCTTATTGTACACAACATACGGAGTAAGTTTAAAAAACAACCGAAATGAGAAAATGCATACACAAAAGGCAATGTTATCGCTAAGCTAAAATTCGTTAACAGAAATTTTTTGCAAGAAAAGTGAGGAAATTGGAGTCGGAGACGAGAGGTGTATTTCTGTGGCTTAATTCTTATATAAAAATAATTTTTATAGTCTATCTTGAATACTATAAAATAAAACGATTATGAACTTTGGTATACATACAATACAATATACTTAATTGCACACTGAGAATTCTGTATGCAGAACAACAAACAATAGGAAAATAAAAAAAGAAAAATACACAAAAATAGGTAAAGAAGGAGTGTGCAATGTGCGGTCTTATCGCTCAAGTAGCGATTTCTTCCAGGCAACCTACATAAATATATATAGCTATAATTATTTAATACTCTGATAAAACCAATCAAAGCAAGCCCTCGCGTACCGATTCCTTCATAAGAAGCGCACCAAAAAAAATTTCACATACCATTTAATTATACTTTCGTTTAAATAGTATTAATACTTTCATATACTAATTGTATTGTTTCACAGAAACATTCATATGTGTACAGGTTTGGCGAGACGTGTAGGAGCCAAGATATTAATAGCTAGTACTTCAGAAGTCTATGGAGACCCAATGGTACACCCTCAGCCAGAGTCCTACTGGGGACATGTGAATCCCATAGGTCAGTTGTATGAATATATTATGTATACTTTTGTAGTGCTTAATAAGGAAATTAATACTACGAATTGTTTATTTGAAGAATCGTGATAGGTATATTTTACCGGTTCATTTTTCCTCACACTTGCGTATTTTTAATCTATAGGTAAGTGTACACTAGTCATACATGTATGTTGTTATATAGGTTAATGATCATAGTAAAATACACGCAAGATTGTGCTAATTGCATTTTATTAGAAAAACGTAACATCACGCCTATAATTCTCGACAGGTAGGTAGAGAAGTGTAGTTTCTACAGTACACTTCTCTTCAGTTACGTTTACGTCGCACTATGAAATAGGCTAGGAGCCTATTGCCGTACACCGAGCACATCTCACGACTACCAAACCAGCACTAGAGATTCAAAGTTAAAAAATACAATATTGCCCGACACGGGGTTCGAATCCAGCATCTCTCGATCAACTGACCAACTGTTGCAATGACTGGACCATCGAGGCGTCATATTTTTCATGTTCCCGCCTGTGGGCGAGCAGGGCCGCGCGCGTGCTACGACGAGGGCAAGCGCGTGGCCGAGACGCTGGCCTACTCGTACGCGAAGCAGGAGCACGTGGCCGTGCGCGTGGCGCGCATCTTCAACACGTACGGGCCGCGCATGCACGTGTCCGACGGCCGCGTCGTCTCCAACTTCGTCATGCAGGCGCTGCAGAACCTTACCATCACGGTCAATAGTTTTGATCTAAGTCTTGACATACTTCAGTAGTACCTAACGTCGCGCCTGTCATCCCCGAAGAGGTAGGCAGGGAAGCGTAGTACACCTCCCACGTATACGTCCCACTGTGGAATAGGTGGTGGTGTCCAAACTCTGAGCCACTATTAGAAAATATAAATTAGAAAACTACAGGAGTGTCCGACCCGGGATTTAAACCGAGGACCTCCCGATCGACAGTCGCGCTTGCAACCGACACGACCAACGAGACTAAATGTAGGGTGTTCTTTGCTCAAGAAGTCATTATTATTTAACTTTTAATACTAGTGACAGACATTTAATAATTAATTTTAAATCTTACAAGAAAAAAAATAGTACAGCCATATTTGTAAGCGAGTAGTCCATCCCAAAAACTTGATAGTAATTTCATCTTGTGAAATATACGTAATATTTGTTCTGCAACAGGATAAATAATTGTTAATAACATAATTATTTAATATATCATGACTGACCCACTTACATGATCAACTCTCGTGTCAAACCTCCTTTGGTCTGCGTGGCGGACTATTGAGAACCCGTCTTCAACAGTGGAAGGATGAAAGGCTTGATAATGAGCGGTTTGGTTCTGCGTTTATTATCCAGACGCAGTGGAACGTTCCGCTTGTGTCTGTGTTTCCAACCACATAGAACCTAGGGCTCTACAAATCAAGGGTGAATAAGCTTTTCCTAAGACAACGTGCTTTATCTTAGAACGCAATACTCGCGCACGTCAGGCGAAGTAGCGTCCCAACGCTAGCTTATCACATAATAGAAATGAGGCACACTGTAAGTTATAAATTATACTTTCTCTTTGCAGGTGTACGGCAACGGCAAACAAACGCGGTCCTTCTGCTACGTGTCGGACCTGGTGGACGGGCTGCTGGCGTTAATGGCGTCCGAGTACAGTCTGCCCGTCAACATCGGCAACCCAGTGGAGCACACTATTGAAGGTAAAGTCTCTTTCAGCTGTATCTGTCCTGCTCTTTAACAGAATATACGCGCCGAACCTATTTATGATTATTATTATTGCTACTACAATAGCAACATAATTATTTGTGACTATCTATTTCTGTAATGCAAACTTATAAAATTTTCGTTTTATTCGCCTCAGTGCTTTAAAATAATATTGTTTAAAGGTAATTTTGCATAATATCTCCTTGATTAAAATTGTTTTCGATTAGTTTACATTACTTATCTTACAAATGAAAATATTTTTGCATTTATTGTTTTTCTTTTATGTGCTATTCCCGAGTTGCAAAGACTTAATATGTACTATAATAATTTTATTCATTGGTACTCTTAACCGTAACCAGGTCGAGAGTCGGCCATCTGATCCCAAACTAAAAGCATCAAGAGAACTTGCGTTATCAAAAAATTATACTTAAAATGGATATATTTTGTCCACTTAACCCATTTTCGAAAACTTTTCGCCATGGCATGAACAAATTTTCTGTGACACGACTGACGTGTCAACGGCCATAGAAGTTGATGGCACGTCGCTTGTGCCATCAGCCATGTATAACAACATGCTTTTTTTGCTTTTTATGGGTTTAGGCCATGTTTTAATGTTAGTTTGCATCAACACACGGGAGTGTACAGAACGATACGTTAATTAAATTGGTTTTGAAGAGGTGAACTACGTGTTTTTCCTGAAATGGAAGGTAAGTGACTTTGCTTTTGGAGATGTTTCAAACCTTTGGTGACGTTTTTACTTTTGTTTAAGTTTTGTTGTATTCAAGGAATTGGTAAAGAAAACTAGTTTCTATAAAAAAAATGTTCGATTTGGGGGTTATTCATTTAGTACGGCAATTCGGGGGCGTAGGAATTCACATGCGCCGTCGAGTAAAAACATTGATGACACGCCTGGCGTGCCATCAGCAACGAATCGGTTTTGAATGCAACTTAAAAATGTTGACATCCCCTGCAAATTAAAAATTCACACAATCTCCAGAGGCCAACACAACAAGCTAAATCTACGTGGAAAATCATGATAGTTTTGTTCTAGGTAGACCCTTCTAAAACTTAATTCGAGGGTGTTACATTCGATTCAAAAATGACACGCCTCTCTCTCCTTGCCTCACTGCCTTGAGCGTTCTCAGTCTAAAAGGAGAGCCGCGTGGCGACAACACTCGAACGTGGCCTTGTCCTGCTTCAGAGTTCGCCGTAATCATAAAGAACCTGGTGCCGGGCTGCCGCAGCACGCTGGCCTCGCGCGCCGCGCCCGAGGACGACCCGCAGCGCCGCCGCCCCGACATCGCGCTGGCGCAGCGCCACCTCGCCTGGGCGCCCAAGGTCTCTGCTTCCAGCACGTCTTATGAACTACTAGCTTATAAAAACATCCTCATAATCGTGAGACTCGGGGAGATAGGGCGATGTAAAGATATTTTAATTCAATGTAAGTACGTCACAAAAAATTTAGGAGACATCAATGGTGCACGATTACTAGAAATTTTGTACAATGATAAGACAGTTTAAAAGAATATTTGCTTTACATATGGTAAAAATGCAAAAATTTTACAATTTTTTGAAATTAAACGCAATATCACGCCTATAATCCCTGAGGAGGTAGAAACAAAACAGATGTACAATACACTCCCAAGTTCACCGGTTACGTTTATGCCCCACCATGGAATAGAAGGTGAGCTTATTGCTATAAACCAAACACAAATCCAGACTCCGAACCACTAATAGATACATTTCTAGTTAGAAAATCCAGTAATACCCAATGCCGGGTTCTGACCCAGAACTTCTCATTCAATAGTTGCGATTGTAACCATTAAAAAAGTAATGAAATTTCAAAGAGGCAGAAATTACTTATTAAATATCTGACAGTATGAGATTTCACCCAACCTAACAAACCATTAATGATTTTAAAGTTTCTTTAAAATAATATCAATTTCTGTTCATATATTTTTATATGGAATTATCTTGCTATAATTTTATTAACCTAATGCATTTCATGTAGGTCTCCCTGCACGATGGACTCCAGAGAACAATCGACTACTTCAAAGAAGAACTATCCAGGACCACCTTCCAGAACAACCAGACCTACATGAATGTCAAAATAAAGAGTCCACACTAAGATCTCGCACAGCTGAATCCTCTATTATTGTGATATTAGGCTTATGGATCACCACCACTAACAATTATAAGCTAGCACACTGTTATGAGAACGTTATAGCAATGTCACTTGCTGTGGCCAGCACCATGTTTACTTAGATTTCTCAGCGATATATTATTTCACAATGCTTTATATTGGAAAGGTCTATAGTTTATTACAATACCAGTTTCAAGCTGAAATAAAGCTCCACCAGTATGCTCCAGTTACAAGGAATTGATAGCAGTAAGGTAACAGGATAGAAATACACAATTTAAATAACTATTACATCTCTGTTTGCTTGTTATTAGGGGTAATACATAATTTAGGAAGATGGCGACCATGGTACCAGTGTCAAGTATTATCTGAGCTAGACTGACTTGCAAATTTATGAAAAATATCCAAGCTTTATTGTTTAGTAAATTTTGATAGTGGAACCTCACGGTGTAATGTTCCGCCCTCAGCTAAAGCTAAAAAGTCAAATGTCCACGTGTAGTTCGAAAACTTTCGATTTGATGGTGAAGTGTTGACTACATGACTGGACCCTCGTGTATCTCGGCATTGTCCCATTACTGTGCACGAGCTCCCGCCGGCCTGTGTAGATAATAAATTCGTTAGGTTTGAACATAGAAGTATATTTTTATTTGTTTTGAGTCGCGTTTTATGCTTTATCTATTTTTATATTATAAGGTTTTTTTTAGATGAGACTGATGTGGTTAGGGGTTTGCCATTTAATTCGTGCTGCACATTATATTCTTATCGATTTACTTTTTCTTCGTAATGCTTTGGGTGTTATTTGGGTTTTTTAATTTATCATAACATAGTGTTAGCCTAATGAAAATCTGGATTTAGAATATCTGGCCCGCGTCTCTAACTTTTGTAAGTTACGTGCCTTTTTATAAACAAACATCACCCGCTGAACGGTGAAGGAGAGCATCGGCAGGAAATATGTGTCTCAAACTAGTGCTAGGCTCGTGAAGTGCAGTTGACAATAGCACTTAGCTTTTGACTACTACTGTCTTAGTGTTAAACGACGATTCAGACAAATGATAAGAGGTCAATTACCCGAGGTATTGGTTCTTTGAAGAGTAATTGCATTTGAAAACTCTTTTTGTTTATTCGTGCCTTTTTTGATGACTTTACAATGATTAATTTCACAAATACATATCGCTTTATTCTTGTTAATTAAAATTTGAGTTTAATAATCTTAAACACTACCTACATTTCCAATATATTTTAACGCTGTTATTATCACAAATGAAGTGCACCTTTCTCTGTTACACACTAGTGGCGCGTCTATGAAACGTAGTCACTAGATCTGTTTTATATTCGCTCGATAATAATAATATAATGGCACCCTAAGAGATGTGACAATTTGTTATGTAGTTATACTTGTGTTTGCCTTGTTACATATACATATATTGCTTAAAAAGGGTCTCACAAGGAGGCCGCTCTAACTAGTTCTTTACCTCAATTTGCTTGAATTATTTTAAGTATATGTAGAAATTTTAATGTTTATGTTAGAAATAATTCTTAATTATTTGACCGTTTTCTAGTGTAAGCTAAAGTTTACACATTGACATATAAAAGTATCTAATCTTGTAAACCGATAACTCATATACGAAAATAGTTCTTAATAAATTTTTCTAATCACTTAATTATATAATAATTTTAGGGCTCCACATTTCAAATTTCATTCATACGAAGATATTCTATATTTGTATATGCTGTGTACCATTATAATGATGTGTTTTTGTCTTTTTTGAGTTTTTATCTAACTAACATTAATATTGATTTAAATGTCTTGTTGTGTTAGAAAAATATTAAAACAACTGGTTTTCAGTAAAATTGGTTTCATTTTAGATATTATATACATTATGACTAGAAAGATAATAATAAAACTAGAATAAATTACTTTACATCCAGCCTGTCTCCCCGAAGTATGCTGAGGAATGTTGTTTTATACTCCCACATTTTACCCATTACCTCATACATATGTCTCATCATGGAACACATGACCAGCCTATTGCCATACAACAAGCACAAATCCGTACTCCCGAACTATTATTAGGAATTTAAAATTATAAAAACCCAGGGTTTCTTGATTATTAGTTATACATGTAACCACTCCTTCCTAACTATTCCTTCATCTGTACACCAATCTTTTTATTGTAAAATTCAATGTTTAGATTGTTTTATTTTTTGTAATATAATTATTTTGTATTTTATAAATACCTATAATTTTTCTAATCCAATTTCTTGTAACATACAAAATGATTCAGTTCTGATGCAAAAAATTGGCAGAATTCATTTAATTAACCCTAACAGTTCTATACCTACAGACCTATTCGAGATTGCTTACAGATGTCTATGTGGAGTAGATTCCACTTATAACTGCTACTCTCTTGAAATAAAAAAGAGACAACAAAGAAACAACATTCCAAACCAAATGTTCTTATTACTTTACAGTACTACAACACTCAGTAGATATCCAAAGTAAAAAGCAATGTTCTTTTGTAGTTTTCCTAAAAATTACACACACACACAAGGTGATAAATGTTATTAAATGATAGAAAATTGCTATGACCCACACAATTAAAGAAATATTGAGGTTGCTATGGTCTCACATGGCCTAGTAAATTAAGTTCACAGATACCTTAAAACATTATACTATATTATTATAAGTAATTGTTTCCATCATTCCCAATATTATCTATTTACTCAAGTCTTACAGTAATTATCTGATATTCCACTCCTCTAGAGAAGCCAATTTTCTACAAGACTAAAACCATCAGATTGATATAACATTTTTCCAAGAACTATTGAAGATAAACATAAAAAATATACTATTTTGCTCGGTATTTATGGTACGGAATGAAATCTTGGGAACATCAATAACATTATCCAGGAATGACTCTTAAAACAAAACTTGACTAATTAATACTGAAAGTTTTTGCTGAAACATTTAAGAATCTTGATTTTGTTTTACAGAATAATGAGAAGTTTATGTTTCCCAAAATAAAAATGTTATTTTATAACTCACTAGTTCAGAGTATCTCAGTGGACTGCAGTGACTATAATATGGAATCTTCACTACAACATTTATGCTAAGAGAATTTTAATTCTTATATGTATTTTAATGTCTTCATAAGAGATTTCTTGGGACCTAATATACATATTTCTGTATCTCCTTTAAATCCACTAAGTATATGCAAAATGCCAGGTTTTCTTTTGGTCACTTATTTACAGCACATACTGGGCAATACATTCCATTTATACAGATAAAATTTTCTAACCACACTCTCAGTCCTGCACAGCCTTTCACCATATGAGTGCACTAATGTCCTATACATCTGAAACATGTCACTTGGAGTCTGTTTGTGCCGAACAAGCATTTGAACATCACATCCACGTGACTTCCACTCTGTGTCAAATCTGATGTCGTGCACTCTGTTAACAGAGTCAAGTGCCGCTGTCCACACACCCATTGATACATCTTCGGAATGATAATGACTGGAACAAAAAAAGTAATAATAGTAAATATGTAAATTGATGATATATATTATGTTTACACTCTAACCTTTCATATAGAGTGTAAACTCTATATAACGACACTGAAAGGACTGGGCATTTTATGGCGTTATAGAGAGTTGTCGTTATGTAAAGAGAAGAAAAATCAGAATTAGAAAGAGAAAAAATTTATTTCAGACTGATTTTAGTACAATCTTATTTGCCCACTATTGTGTATAGTCTGTTATTTTTGGTTGACATCTTTTGCGGCACCAGTAATTTTGTTTATTATATTCATATCTGGTGATATAGAGGCATCTTAGTGATAAGGGAAATAATTTTCCAATTATTTAGCTGCTATCAAAGCTTCTTTAATGCTTAGCAGAGACTCAACATTCATCTGTCTCAATTTCTTCATCTCATACTTCATTCGTATTAGTCATGGTCAACAACATTCTACGTACAAGCAATCCCAATTCATAAACAAAAGAACGAATTTCTTCGAAAGTTTGGTATGCATGATGCCGACAGTCTAGTTTATTGCAGGCTAGGATAATAAAGCAAGAAAAAAATGTACACAGCCGCAAAGTTTTTACTAATTTTGGCAACTCAGGTAGTTTTGATTACCTAATTGTTGTAGTTATTGAGAGTGGGAGTAATGCTACAATGGAAGACCAGCTAAACCAACCACAGCCGAGTGATTTCAATGCTTTAGGGAGTTTGTTGTTAAATTGAGTGATGTTATATAGAGTTTACACTGTATTACAAAAGTACTATATAAAATGTTCTCTTGTTGAAAGTAGGATTGAAGTCTATTGATGTTGTTAACATTTATATATATGAGACTATTCTGGCAACATTCTCAGATGATAAAGAACACATGAAAAACCTTCATACTAAAGTTGTTATCAAGAAAATAGTAACTAACAACAGCATGGCCCATCTAGAGAGGTTTTTTGATACAACTACAAGAGTTGAAATAAATATTACAAATTACCTTAAAAATTTGGAATTCATAGCTACATAATCTACAATGCTCCGAGATATAACATATCCACCACCCAGAGCATATGGTAGATATGTGTCACATAGGAACCAATCCTGCTCTTCCCATTTCCCACTGAGATACACTCTTGCACGACCGTCAAAATAACCCCAGTACAGGCCTTTGTAGGAGGGAAGTGTTTTCTGAAACGAAATGGACCATTACTAAGTTCTAGAACTACATACTTTTTTTTAAATGATAAAAGTAGCATGACTGCCTCGTTGGTAGTGTTGGTTGCAAGTGTGACTGCCGATCGGGAGGTCCCGGGTTCGATTCCCGGGTCGAACACTACAAA
>DWFO01002946.1:0-12977 GCA_018246595.1 Mimoniades nurscia nurscia | reverse complement strand
AAGTCTGCCAACCCGCACTTGGCCAGCGTGGCAGACTATGGCCTTGCCCCTCTCGTTCTGAGAGGAGACCCATGTTCTAGCAGTGGAACGCTAAAAGGGTCGATAGATATATCAATCTACAAGCTACCTTGAAATGAGACGACAACGAGACAATACATGTAAAAACAGTGAATGTAATAAGTCCATATGAACATTGACTTTATATTGAAGAACAAATTCATTTCGACTAACTTAATAATACAAAATATCAAGAACAATAAAGCCTTTAAAGGTCGCTAAACATCAATAAATTTGAAACTGAAGATTCTTTGATATGATAAAATAGACGGTATCAAAATACAGAATATCAAATTAATTCTGAGAGCTTTGGCGTTATTTTCGTAACTACTTTTATTTTTAGAGGTTATAGAGTTATAAAACAGGACCATTTTTATTGAATTATTATTAAGTTAAAAGTTGAAGGGTCACTTCGTTATGAGACAATAAGTTTCTTAAATGTCCTATCGGTATGATAGATTTAATAATTGACAAAATAAATAAATATCTTAAACGGGGCTATCGTATTTTTGAAAGAAAAGATCTCAATTTATTAAAGAAAGTAACTAAGACAGAGTAAACCATAGTATCCAATATGTCCTAATTGACTTATGTAATGTTACGGAAATAAACTGTTATATGTATAAATCAACGTATATTCCAAAACAGGATAATCCCATGCTTGTGTTGCATAGATAACATTGTTGGGTGAGCTATTCAGCTTACGAGAGCTGCAACTGCAACAGCTTATAATGAATAAATTTTCGAAAACTCGTGACAACAAAGCAAAACTCGGAATTCTGACACAGGAAGTGAAAGTTGCGGATCGTAACAAAGCACATTTGTACACGACAGTACTTCTATCCGAACGTACTGTACTGTACATTATGTGTACGAGTAGGTACATACATACAAACGTCACACTGACTGATACTGTATAGATCTATATGACAGTACTTAGATACGTATATTAAAACATAGCAATTGATATACAGAATTAAGTAATATCTTAACCAATTATGTACATTTAAAGAAGCTCATCCGGATAGCTATGTACATATATGTAAAAGGATACGATAGAGAAATTTTTCCTTGATGCTCTTTGCGTATCCCATAACGATAGGACGCGCTAAATCGTGACGATATGATAAAAAATATGTTCAACTATGCAATAAACACACCCAAATGGGGGTGTTCACAAGCGGTTCCGAGCTCCAGAATACCGACCTCAGGACGCTAAATACCCCAATGTATTCCGTGTATAGCGGCCCACGTAGTTAACGCCTTTAATGGCCACAAGCTTAATTAAAACGCTTTCACTATATTTACTTGCCTAATTCGGGTGTCATGTAACAAAAAGGTTCTGGCCTATTGTTATAGAAGTCCCTTGTTTACATTCCATTATTCCATTCCACGGAAGCGAGCAATTTAAAATAACTTAAGGTGTAATAGAATGTTTAGCTGGTAAAGTTAAGTAACCTCGGATTTAGGACATTTAGGTCTATTTACATATACAGGTCTCTTTTGAACATGCAGAAATTCTTGAGCATAGTTCACCTTCTTCCAAACATGTATACTTAATAAAGACTACCTGAAAATATTGTATCGCAATTTAAGATATTGATTTATACCTCATTATCCATTCTGTTGATTCAGCTTATCCGCATTGAACGAGTAACAATTGCACAAGCTGATCTAAGTCTCATCGAGCCGACCATTAGTTCCATCATAAGATACTAGTCATTGAAAAACATTACCAAGTTCCGCAACTCGTGGCGCTGATAAGTAGCAAATGTGTGATGTCCGTAAGTTTAATCCCTTCACCCCAACACGTAAAATCATTATCATACAACAGGGTTTTATCCCTTAATTGGGAGATTGTCACATCCTCATTTTCTTTGCACATCCGAAGCTAAGTGGCACGGTCCGAGCGCGACATTAACTATTCGCAACGTAATCTCATCGTGAAGAAATATATTATTATGTATATTATACCATGCTTAGCATCTCTTTTGATGTCACTTAATAATTTTCCTACCCTATTTTAGCTGAACTTGTGGTACAATCGAGCACAGTAATATCATAATTCCCGTGTTACATAACACCAAGAACACCAAAAGGATGATTTCTAGATGGATTCTTCTTTTTAAGCTGTTACAAGTACATATACATATGTACATAGCGATGCTTTGATTACCCTTTAGGTTTGAACAATTTTGAATGTATGTAGACATATATGCACCAAGAGACTAGGCATTCCAATTTTCGTATCACTTTAATACAAGGTTATATGGCTGATCTCAAGAACTGCATGATTTATTTATATCAGATTTTGATTATCAGCCTATAGATACTGGTTACTTAAAATATTTTTGTATCTCTGTGAATTCACCAATTAATTAACAAAATAGTCTGTCTAATAGTCTAAGTCTAACTAATAGGAATTGTCTGGACCGGTCTTGAACGATCCGTATTTTTAAGAAATGTTTAATCACTTGGAAAATATTTTTCAAAGTAGAACAACGGCAGATAAATTCTAAATTATTTCAAAGTCTTATAGAATTTTAATTATTCCGTAAATAAAAACTTGTAACAAGAAACCGAGAAAGCCATCTCGAGATCCTTTCACTGGAAAATAGCGCGCTCCAGCTCGTCCAATTGTTTTAATGAGGCTGCCAATGTTTCCTATGTTATTCATTCTACATTTCCAATACAAGTTTTGTAATCTCCGATTAAATAGGGAGGAAATAACGGGGTATCGGAGTTAATATATTGGAATAAATCTTTAGGGATAGGCTGAGTGTCGAATATATCTATCGTTACAGATTTGCCATGCCATTCATGTAGAAAACTGAAATAAATTAAATCCGTAATAGTTTAAGTTCAATATTTTGTCATAAACGTAACAAACGTAACATCACCAGTTACGTTTACGTCCCACTATGGAATAGGTGGTTAGCCTATTGCCATACACCGGGCACATATCCAGACTTCGAGCCGCTACTGGAAAATCTAAATTAGAAAAATCCAGTACTGCCCGACCCAGGATTCGATCGAAGACCTCCCGATCGATAGTCGCGCTTGCGACCAACACGACCAATGAGACCGTCAGTAATTTATCATATTATATTTATATGATCAATTCTGGTCAAAACTTTGTAAACGCAAAGTGTAATACTCCATTATATTGGAATCAGGTGGTATCTCCGCCGGTCCACAAGATCATCCGGTTCCCCATAAGGATGTTTCCGGTTCGCACCGGAACTACGTCATTAGCGTTCTCACACGAATGGCATAGATAAGGATAGCATAAACGATTTCGTTATAGCTGAATGGGACGTCACGTGTCACGTATTGATGTTTTCAAATCTATATTACGAAACGAAAAATCCTTTCTGTACGATCGCTCTTCATCGCTTAATAATAACGCTAACTCAGTAGCAGAATGGTTATTTAAGACACATGACTAGAGGTGTAAGAATTTCAATAAGTATAGCAGAATGAAAACGACGCCATTTCTAGCACTCTGAATAGAAGTGAATGCTTTAATGTAATAACAAGGTCGCCGTGAACACAAACTATGTATGTACATCATTAGTAAATGGAGTTTTCTACAAAGTTGTCAGCACTGAATTTTAAAGTGCCTCCACTTTAACAGCGAGAAGATAAATGTAAGTAACGAGATTAATGACCTACTCAACTGAATCTAATATAAGGTCTTATGACATGGAGTTGGTGTAGAGATAACGTTTATTAAAGTTTTATAACACAACACGTCCATTTCTCTTAGAGTTATTCTCCGATATTGTTAGGTAAGGCGTAAAATATGATCTATGTCTTACCATAGTACCATATCATTAGTTAATTTAAGGCGTTTTGATTTGACTTAGTTTTTATACGTATAATAAATTTGTCTTTGTAACTTAAAAGAGGGACTTATTATATTTTTTTTTTATAAACAAATCGTTTTATTTTATTCTAAACACAATATGCTCGGTATTCAATACATTTGGTGTCTAAACTTGTAGTAGAAGCTAAGGCAATAAAGTCTATTGTAAGAGAAGCGACGAACTTTTCCACCACGTTTCTCATCGCCTCGTCGCAATCGGAGTTTTTGCTTAGCAAAAAGTTTGGCGAACTCCAAAACACGTGAAAGTGGAAAGTCGCCAGCTTAAATTTTTCGAATTTTCCAACGCGTGTTCTACCTACTACAAGGGACGTATATTGGAGTTATTCGATATGTGATCAATGGGGATTTGTAATGTTTATTACTTTTAAGATGAAAAATACTCCTGTGACTATCTTATAATAAGAATTTACACTGATTGAACGTAAGATACAGATGCTTAAGCATTGCAATTAATATTCAACCGTGTGGGCATAACATGAAAATATATTCATAATTATGTCAGACTTCATTCACATCTTCAAGAATAATCAAGAATATCTCTGTTCACCAAGAGAAGATAAAGGGATTGCTGAGATGTGTTGTGTAATAATATTGTTATATAGACTATGCCTTTAATTCTTCTCATTCTAAGAACAAGAAGGAACTCATGTCCATCAGTGCATCCCTTTATGAGTTGATTAAGGGTGGAGATTTTCTGGTGTCGGTTAACGGAACGTAAGAACGAGCAAAAACTGACTCGTAACCTAACACGATCTCTGATTACAAACAATGGGAGTTTTAAGACAATTTTAATATAACATGACACTGTCATTGGACTATTAACGAATCTTTATTTATCTCATTTCATTTTTGACAAATGCGTAACTCTAGAAAATTTTTTTTGGAAGGATGAAGAAAAATAGGAAGGATAGAATTTCACCGGTGTTTGTTAGGTCATTAACTCATAGTTGGGTACCATGGGCCATTGGGTACTATTGAATACCATGAGCAACAAGTCGACTAGTTTAAAACATGTTAATTTAATCTTAATATTTATTGTATTATAGTTATAAAGGAAAACAATAATAATAATCTGTATTTAACTTATAACATCTTACATTTTGTTTGTATACGTAAATAGATCACAGGTTTTTTATTATAGTCTCAATTAAATGTCAGTAGCTAGTCGTAATATCTGATAACCAAGTCTGGCCGTGTTTGACTACTTTATGTGCCTACATTCAGAAACTAAATCAATCAAAGCAAACTAACACAACTCAAATTATACTTTCATACTTAAATCTCATGTTTTGAAACATGGAGTACTTCATACGCGGGCTTGTATAATTAAAGGCATATCCCGATTTAACCTTCGTTTATTCTAATTAGTACGTTAATCATCTCGGAGAGGCGTACGAGACTCTGTAGGAGATTAATTAACGAGAGGCATCAACATCTTAATCGGTGTACGACCTTGATAACTTGCCAAGACATGACTGATCTCATAAGCATCAGACATCGATCTGATCTATCTAAACATTACATTATAGAAAAACAGATTTAAAGGTGTGATCACATGATATTCAACAGTGATTATAAGTGTATACACCTGTGTATCTAATGATTTCTACAAAACTATCTTCAGGGAGTACGGTCTTACCAACGTACACGGCAAGTACACTTGAAGGTCCATTACATTTGAATAGAAAATTTTCTGAAAATACAGGTGAGGTTTCATTCCATTTTGTTATACAAATCACTCATACAATATTAAAATCTTCTATAAAAAGTAATCAAAAATTTACGTAATAGTCCATAAAAACGATGCGGCGACATTTTGAAATTGTATCTACCTTAAGATTAATATTCATAATGGAATTGATAAGCGCTTTTTACTGATACTGGGGGCTTTAATTACAGCAGTAGCGTGGAGGTATACCGCTACATAAAATTCAGCGCTATTTGCAACCTATTTATATGTATTTATAAATTCTTCGTTATCATCATCGTCATTGTCTCAATCATTACCCATCATCATTATCATCATTAATCCATATTCTTCCACGGTTGCTTACAGGTGTCTTCTTAGAAAGAGAAGAACAAGATAGCCTCAGTTACGTGGCGGGACTGGACTCCAGGCCTCCGGAATGATAATGATTACCATTGCTTATAAAATATTACTTTCATATTTGTGCCCAAACTAGAACAATAATGACATAGCAACTGAACTGAAAGACATGGCTCCTAAAACTAAAGACTAATCTAAACTTCATGACCCGCAGAATATTACGCGATTAAAATCTTTTGATTCGATTATATCAAGCACAGCTCTTTTTGGGTAGATATACATACAGCAACGGTGGCAGTTTTATTGATTAAAATAATGGTGGAGGCTAGTTAAATTTAAATTACGCCAACTACTCATTTTCAACAATTTAAGCCGTTCTTTAGAATGTACCGATATCCATATGTGTAAGTCTCGAATATAATTATACAAGTAATGAACGTAAATGTAACTTGTGAATAGTCAGAGTGTACTGCACTCCGTTGCCTACCTCGTCGAGGATTACATGCTTTATGTGACGCATGTCACGTATAAAGTCGATAATTCAACGTGTAGCTGCAGTGTTTATTATAAAAATCTCTCTGGCAAGTTAATAGAATGATGTTACATTTATACTTTTATACTACAGACTTAATTATTATTATTCTTAGTGGAAACTAGTGTCCAAGTAGATGACAGGGCTATTTCCGACTTGGACTATGCAATATAACAATAACCTAGGCACAACTAATGCCCTGGCCGTCTATGAGCAGCTACGTGGACAGTGAGAGAAACTGCGCTCTGCGATCCCCAACACCAGCCCAGCTGATTGAAATAGACTGATTATGATTACCTAACAATCAATCTATGTGAATCAGTCTGAGCCTGAGTATAAATCTGGATATGAATCATGTGTATACATCTGATCATATGTGATAAGTAATTTAGTTACATTAGCAATTTTCGTTATAGATAAATTGACAGGCACTAAATCAGAATTAAAATTTGGTTACATTGTTACCCAAATATTAAAACTTCATTTTATTGTTATCTGTAGTTTTAAAAAGAAATTGATCAAAGAGAACGGTTAGTCTACTTAGCACTGAATAATTTGCGTTGAATATTTTGTAATTGCCACAGCAGCTTGGGGTCATTTCTGCCCTTAAATTAATATTCATGGCGCGATTCGGACGAGACCTTTATAAGGGTTCTTTTATTTATTCGTTGAGAATTTGCGTTAATCTCTTTGAAAATTAAGCTTAAAGGAACGAATATCCAATAAGTCTTTACTGGAATTCAAACTCGTGATATAAGAAGTCCGATGACGCTCGCTTCTTTAAGACGTATAGTTAATCTTAATCATTGTAATCCTCACTGAAACATCCTCGGAAAGTATAGCGTTAAAATAACATTAACACACTATGTTAATTATAAATCATCTCAAAATTGGAAGCTGAATGAATAGACAGGCCACAGAATCGTCACCGTTGTCAATAAACTGTTTGAAACCCAGTGAACGTTTCCATCAGTGTTGCCAGATTAAACGTCGTGTATTATTCTACATTTTCTTAATGGCCTGTTCCTGAGATTTCTCTTAGTAAGTTAAATCAACATCTTATAAAAAAGCTTAAGATTTACAAAGCACTTAAAACATTGCGCGATTACATAATTGTTGTACAACAAAAGCATTATGCAGACAATGAAACACTTATTAAAGTTCAATTTGGGAACTTTCAAAAGGTTATTAAGGCTTATGGAAATTTAGAAGAAAAAGAGATATAAAGAACGATGTAGAAGGGAGTAGGTACGTTTATACACAAGCAGGTGAAATGAAACACTCAAATAAATAACGTACGTATTGATTTTAACAGCATAAGTATGTTTGTAATATGACTGTAATTGGGTCGCGTTAATTACGAGTATGTATTGAATAAAACAATACCCAGAACGAATCTCAATTGCAAAATTGAGTCCTAAGAGTGCTAAGGAGTTTGAGAACTTATTGTTACAAAAGAGAATCGTAAGTAAATGATAGAAAATGATAGAAATTTTTTTTGTCGGTATTAACGGGTAAATAAAGGACAAAAATTCAATTCAGTCCCATGGACAGTAGTTGGAAGGAACGGTTGAAATTGAAACGAATTATACTTAGTTAAGTATAATTCGTTTACCACGAATCGAATTTCTTTTATTATTTTTTATTACTATGACATGACGTCTATTATTACAGTTTATTCTTTTATTATTTTGGGTCCTATATTTTACCTATCTCTTTGTCTATCTTCATGTCGTTGGTTTTGTCTATCTTTTGTATTATCGTTAACAATTTATTTGACTATTTCTATAACGTCTCTTATTAAACATAGCAAATCATAATGATAAACTAAGATACCACGAAGTTTGTCTATTTATATTCAAACATCCACATCGGCATCCATAATTCGTTTTACTAAACTGAATTTCATCAGCTCACTGTCGTTCATCGCATTTTTATCGTCATATTTACAAAAAAAATAAAAGATTTCATCAAGAGTTCTCTATTACTCACAATCATCTCTGGTAGACAGTTTAGATTGAGCGAAGAGTATTAACGTAAAATCACGCATTACCTCGAAAGAGACAGGCAGATAAGTGTAATACATTCCCATGATTCACTAGTTATGTTATGCGCTCCATCATGAAATAAACAGTGAGTATTGACGTATTGTTATACATCGGGCATAAATATAAATTCTTCTACTATCTACTATCGGGAATGTCAACTGTGAAAAACTCGAACTAAGCAGTAATTTACTAACTAGGCAGACTAATAACTAGGCTAATAACTAGGCAGTGTATGTAGACAGTACATTATTTGTATGTCGTTTATTGTTTGCGGTTTGATCACTATAATACAAGCTCTGCTTTTTTTGGAATCCGTGCTGTCCCAATATTTTTATTACATTAAACAAAATACTGAACGATTAATATTAAATAACACTGTTTTGTATATAATGTGACTTTAAGCAATTTTCGGTTGAACTGCCCCACATCACACCGCAGCGGTGTTTCTGTAAAAGGTTTTTACCTTTT
The DNA here is from genome assembly GCA_018246595.1 of Mimoniades nurscia nurscia. Classification (NCBI taxonomy): domain Eukaryota; kingdom Metazoa; phylum Arthropoda; class Insecta; order Lepidoptera; family Hesperiidae; genus Mimoniades; species Mimoniades nurscia. The sequence goes on along the minus strand of DWFO01002946.1, from coordinate 3,936 downwards.
TTTCAGAAGCGGAGTGAAACGCTTACGGCTTATATTTGCGTTTCCTTTGATATAACATAGATCGTTTAATAGTGTCCATGAAGCAAATTTATTTATAGCAAAGCTATTTATAATTTTAGTAATTTATATTAAGTTGTAATTCATATTTTAGTATAGGTAAATCAATTTAATTGATTCGCTGTTCTAGTGGTGGCCAGCGCAACTGCCAATCAAGTGGTCCTGAATCCACCCCCCCCCCCCCACCCCGCTAGGAGTAGTAGTAGTTCAGAATCTGAGTTTGTGACCTATGTATAGCAATTGGCTCCCCCACAATTCCATGATAGGATACATTGTTATGCATACTATTATGAAATTGGGGGTGAAGTGGTGTTATATACAACTCAAGGTTAGCAGAAAAAAAAAATTGTAACATCACTTCTGTTATCCCCGAAGAGGTAGACAGAGGAATGTACTACATTCCCACATTCCACCAGTTACGTCTGCGCTCAGCTATGGAATAGGTAGTGACCATATTGCCATACACCGGGCACAAATCCATAATCCGACAAAATCTAAATTAGAATAATCTCATATACACCTTAAACTAAATTTTACACAATATGGACAAATAACTGACATCAAGCACCATTATACGCTATCTTCAAATCTTCGGTACACAAAGCTTCCATAATAGAAGGCCCCACATATCACTTTGACATTAGTCCTAAATGAACACTTAACTATATTGGGGCCTTATTTGTACACGTTTGAGAGGGCCTTGTGTATAATGGCCATAATAATTCATAGGCCATGTTTAAATTGACACCATCTGCTGGGGTTATGAATATTAGTGGCGAGTAATTCGAGCCATTAATGAATTACTTGTTTTTATGTGTTGAGTTTCAAGCTTTATCATTCTGAAATAAATTTTGACATTGTAGAATAACTGCTAATTATTTGGTTATTTGTATGCATCAGATGTGTAAACATTAAATAACTAATGTTAAAGACAATTTTATACAACTAAATCGAAAAGTGTTACTCAAATGTACGTAATATAAACATAAAATAACGCCTGTATATCGCCAAATAGGTAGGCAGAAAAGTGTAGTAAATATAATCTCACATGATACATCCCATCTTGAATACAAAAATCCAAAAGTACCCGACCCGGGATTTGAATCTAGAACCACTCGTTCGGCAATCGTGCTTGCAACTAACAATACCAACAAGACAGACTGTACTGATAACAGTAATAGGAATATTTATTATGTATATAATATTTTTCCTACTGTAGCTGGTGAAATGTGCAAGTATTTCACATTCCTCTGGCTACCTCTTCGGGGATTACAGGTGTGATGTTACTTCTCTATACTTTTTTTTTAAATTTACCTACTAAAAAAATAAATCAACTCCATAGAGCCTTCGAGAATATTTACAATGTTTTAAAAGAAAATAATACATTTAAAATGTGTGAAGTTCACCAAGTTATATCGTATTTAATAAGAGTTTGAAACTCGAGATTAAAAATCGCAGCACCTAGAACTTTACGAACCCCGGTAATAAATTGTAAACATATCAGGATATTTTTTAAATGTACGAGCAAAAGGTTCTGAAACATTCGTGTGTTGACGAAGATATTAAAAATGAGAAGAACGACAACAAGGAAATACCCTACCCAGTCAATCATTAAGGAGGAATTTACTCCCAAAGTTTTCTGACATCTGAGTCCTTAAAAAGCAAGCAAGAAAATTTTGGATCCCTGCAATAATCGAGAGAATCCTGTGATCTTTTATCAGTTTGTAACGATAACATCCTGTGTACGGTTATACACAAACGTAGCTAGTTATATTATATGCAAGTACATAATTATGTATACTACATACGAGTACATATCATCAAGCCACGCCTTTATGAGCTAGACAGAGAGCACTGAGTGCCTAAGATCACTTTCCTTACAGACTTGCCGCGCCTCTTCCATATTCATCAGTCACTTCATATGTACACACCGCTTTCAGAGACTTCTGATATATTATGTATAACAATTTTGTATATACATATACTATATTTAGTTCTTTTGCATATTTATGGTAAGGATTCCTGGCTTAAACTCTATTTTCCATATTTTTATTCTTTAGTACAGTATTAATATTTACTTAATTTTTTCCTTTGACTTTCAGCCGTACTAGAGTATAATAGGAAGCTCTATATAGGATATAGAGCTTCCTATTATATTTCGTATACTGGAGAAAAGAACAGCTTTTCATTTGGAATATCAACTTTTAAAATTTATATAAAAAGCTTTTTGACTCCCGTATAACAAAAAAGGGAACATAATTTTTGGCGCTGTAGTAGTCAGAAGTCGAGATTTTTATAACGTGGCTGTAAAACTTTTTAAATTTCACTAGTGTTTCTCACAACTAGCTGAATTAATTACTTTGCTGTCTAAATTACTGCTATTATTTTGGTCGTTCGTAAGACGACTCTGTGGCCTACTCGCCTTTTTGTAGGTCATTATGATATCCTAATAAATTAAAAACTTGGTCTAACTATCGTAATTAATGGAGTTGATAGCACTTAAATATTTTCAAAACTTTACCGCTGTCAAGCTCCTTTTCTATTACAGAATTGATACTTAAATAGTTGCTGTAGTATAGTTCTGAAAACGAAGATCTTCGATTACAGTTTCATTACTCTCATTTTTAACTAATCAATTGTTGAAACGTATGTAATTTCATAAGTTTCGTCATTAATTGTTGTGTCATAAATCTTGTTTGTTAACAAAACAAGAAGCTTTTTCTATCACAAAAATTGATTTTTGGGGATCTCCTTTACTCTACACCATGTCCTAGAAACACTCACCCTATTGTTATTCATATTTTTTATATCACATACATATGTATTATTTTTCAATTATTTCTCCAGATAAACTTACGACAACAAGAGATATTTATGGTAGTTACATTTTCAAGTCTCCAATATAAACAAATGTTTAATGTACCAATGCTCAAGTAAATCCCTCGTGAGAATTTACTCGAGCAGTATATAAAATATTTAGAGAAGATTCTAAACTTTACATATAATTTTGACGAAATGCCGATGTAAGACTCTTTAATGAAGCTCTCTGAATTAAATAAATATCGCGTCTGGAGGCTTTTATGTAGTTAACTACAAAGGACATATTTTTCAACGATTTCTTAATACTTAAGTCAAGTAATTTATTTATTGGAGGATTTTCCTAATAAATGTTTTAATTACAATAGCTTTACTTTATACTAGTGTAGTTATATTGAAATGAAATAGAATGTACAAAAAAAAAAGAAAAATTTATGTCGTAAATTTTTTGTAACGAGGTGCATCTTAATAATTTTCTTCTCATACCTTCAATGTCTTCAAATCACTTCATTGTCTTGTCTTCGCTTCAAGTAACATTGCTTAAACTGATATGCTTACATGTGACACAAATGTACAGGTATAAAGCCCTACGTTTAAAACCCTTCAATAATCCATGAGAGACGTCACGCTTCTGTTCTGAAATTTATGCTTATTCGTAAAGTATTAATTATTTTTATAACGGAAAATTTGAGGTTACACATGGAATTGTGTAAATCGTCCCATTATACCAACCATCTCACGGCCGTCCAGCGTTTATGAATATTATTTAGTATTTTTAACGGTTTTTAGCTGGAATTGTACTTTAATAAAAAAAACGCAAGTGACAAATACCCATGAATAATGTAAATTCCACAGTGGTGTCTTGATTGTCGGTAAACCTAACACTTATTAAACTGCAGTATTGAACTTTATACATATTACGAACACAATTGTTTTGACTATGTTTAGGTAAAAAAAAGTAACTTCACGCCTGTAATCCTCGAATAGGTAGGCAGAGGAATGTAGAACATTCCCACGTTTCACCAGTTACTTTTACGTCCCACGATGGAATAGGTGGTGAGC
>DWFO01002945.1:0-12980 GCA_018246595.1 Mimoniades nurscia nurscia | reverse complement strand
TTAGTAGTGCCCGACCCGGGAATCGAACCCAGGACCTCCCGTTCGGCAGTCGCACTCGCAACCAACACGACCAACGATATCAATTCATGTATTCATTATAGCATAGCTTCTACTAACTTATTACTTATTATCTGACTGAACGAATCCAAATGCACTACAATTATCTTAAATTGCTCTTCCAGACACGTGCCTAAAGGTTATCGGACCGGAAATAGTACACGAGACAAATTAATATCGCTTATCGCCCAAACAGGGCATGGAATTGCTTCTCGAATATAATATTCTGAAACAACAGCCACATGAAAAAACAACAAATACTTGTCTTCATATTTTTCTGCTTACACACACAAACATTGGATGGAGAATATTTTCTCTGACGATGGGAATACCTGCTATCCTTGTTACACATTACTCTACATGACATACCTTTACGCGTAATGTATGTTTGCGTCATGCGAGGACGTTTTATGACGGCAATGCGGCCTGCAGCGACACGTGCGGGGATAAAAAAGACTCTTTTCGTCCTTTTACTCGCTAGGAATTTACAAATGAAGGTATGAAAGTGGATCCGAGCGTACATATTTTTCGTTTGCGTCACGTGAAATCAACCAACGTGCGTAAATATGGACATTTTCTTACTATTTCTTTCCTTCATAGATACTTTTAAGACTCAGAATGTCTTGTATCAAAACTTGTTTATTGATGTTATTTAAGGATACATCTACCTCTATCAGACAACTTAAAATCGAAAATGAATATCATCGATTTAGTTAGATAACGCGGAAAGATATTTTAAAGATACAGTATTCTTTAAAAAATTATATTTTTATAACGTTGTTCCTTATATAGAACAAGTTTTTTGTATGATTTTTGTAGATTTTAATGAGAATATAGCGCTGACATATGAAAATCCTGTTGAGCAAAAATGATGTTATTTCTAAATATAAAAGGTAACAACACCTCTGAATGTCTCCGTAACATTAGGCAGATAAGTGTAGTACACTCCAGCTACATTGACGTCCCACTATGGAATAGAGGGTGAGCCTATTATCATACACCGGGCAGATATCCGAACTCCGAATGAATACTAGGAATTTAAATTGAGAAGAACCTTATAATAGCCGACACTCACCTCACCTGTTGCTCAGTAGTAGCGCTTACAGCCCCCCCCCCCATCCCCCCTCCACAACGAGGTAGTAGGTATATCTAAATATTGTTTTTTTTTGTATTTTAGAAGTTAGGAGGGAGCATGCGCAAAGTTGTATTCCGAGATCTTTCGGCCCTGTACCTACGGGGTTGAATTCAATTCCGAATAGGATTGGCGATATGAAGGATATCTGAATTATTAAAAATTAAGTAATCTGTTCTAAATACTAATCTAATATGAGTTCTAAATACGCAACTGTACAATGATACTACTACATACATATAATAAGTATATCTCTCCAAATATACTTTATTACTATTTCGCCAAACATGGTCTCTTACGAGATAGGCGGAAATCCCTGAATACTATATATTATTGAATACTTGAAGTGTTATGTTATGTTTTTATTATTATTTTAACCGTAACATGGCAATAATGTGGGTGCGCAGCTTAGGTAACACGAAAAAAAGTTAGCCAAGGCTTTTAGACGCTTTGCAAAGTCTCGTAATACAAGTGAAGCACTTATCAGAATGTCTCAGCTTCAGTTCCTAAAGCTACCTATGATATTAAATCTTGCAACCGAACATAAGTAGACGTTTAAGACGTAAATATTCTTATTAAGCGTATGATAAGGAAACGTTATTATGTTACGCCTCATATTACTTTACCTGCCGAGTAGTCAAAACAGTGTTAAATATAGGTACTTGGTTAATAATACAAACATTACCGAATCATGGAAGCCGAAAATTTGGGAATTTGCTTTGGTGTAATTTCAAATTACTGGATCTTTCACATCTTTGATGAAGCGGAGGTTTTGGTGTCAGCTTATAAGCTGCGTACTCGAATTGTGCATTAACATATGACTTTAATATTATTAAGTTTGCTGCTTTAACGTGACATTTTATTTCGAAAATCGCTTATTTTGTACATACTAGAGTTATCGACGTGGGTTTGAGGAGCTGTTTTGTGTTCCAAAATGTATTAATGGTAGTATTATCATCACTATCATTATTATTCAACACTTCTTTAGTATCTATACACAAGATTAAATAATATAACGGTTTAACTCCTGAATCATGTAGGTACTCACTCCTTAAACTTATATAGATTTAATCTGGTATGTAGTTTAATTATGTAGATGAAACCCATTTGTAATCATTTCTAATTGTCGTGCTTGACAAGCTGAATCTAATAAATGTATGAAAGTATTGAAATTAAATCTTCCTAGGGGTCAGTACCCTTCGATATTGCTTTATCAAGAGACGTTAGGAACCTACGAAAGTTCAATAAAACTTAGACTTAAGGGCTGAGTAAGTTAATTTAACAGTAATTGGAAGTTATGTCTGCGTTCCAAAATGTAGGCCTATACACTTGAGGCTGAAACTCACTTGATGCTATTACACCTGTTATCTAATAAGTTTTACGTTTCAGCTGTTAAAGGGCAATGCTTTTATCCAATTTGGGTTGTATGGTAAACTGGCACACTATAAAGTGAGGCGCTTTAATGTCATAAAGGGCTAGAAAAGCACCTGTGACCGATTTTAGACAAGCATATAGTTCTATAGGATGTCTATTATACATTTCTGGGTAAATTTACTATTAATATCATGTATAATGAAGCAAATATCAAAGAAAACAGAATACGTGACTCTACGATAGATATAGAAATTCTTAGCTCGCTTTCTGTGGGCGAAATTCCCAAATAATAATTTTAATTACAACCACAAATGTTTCGTATCATTCACTGAGTGACGAGCAAAATATTTAACGTCAGAAACAAAATACAGATTAATTTACTACTACAGTGACTTGTTAAGCCGTGGGTTCGAATAAAGATGAAACGCCTTTCCAGACAACTGAGTCTTGTTATCTATATTTTCACTTGACTGTGCTTCAGTGATCTTAATTATCATCAAATTGTTCTGAAGTGCGCACATAGAAATGTTGAAGCGATATTCAAGGCTTACAGATCAAAAAAATATTGCTTTTTTATCTAGGACTTCTAATTATTGATTGTATTAAAACATCTGTGATATTGTGGTAATATTATATAAAAAATATCATAGAAAAAATATGGCAAATGTAATACTTTCCATTATGTAATATTTTCCTTTATTTAGTAAATTCGTTCTCTTGGTATCTGGTTATCTCTCTTTTTCTAAGCTTTGGTTGTTTTGTTTGTGTATGGATGATCCACAAATAAAAGAGGACCTTATTTCAAGACCTTACAATAACGCTGTAACCTTAGATGATTTTGTTTCATTATCAGTTGTAGTGTGCTTTTCCTGCTTTGGGCACACAAATGACAAATTAATGTCGGGAGTTCGACAAAAATCGACTTCTAGTCACTGTGACTGTCGAAGTCAATGTATCGTCACATTATATTTATTCATTTCATTGTCAGAGCTAGCTTGATATTGTAACCATTAAAAATTGTTCAGGTTTGTTGTACTCCGATATCAAAGAATGTATGGGGAATCGAATGACTTTGAAAACGAATTGATTTAATTTAATTCATAGGTCAGTAGTGGTGACTGTAATAAAGACGATAAAGTAACTTGTGTTCACAGGCGTTCAGTATTTTTGTATATTTGTACTTATTGTTACGAGACTGTTTATGGCCATCGTTAATAAATTGGTCCAGTAATTTTAAATACATTTCATTTTTTTTGTTATTGATTAGCTTGATCACCTCGTTCATTCAGTCTTGTTATTTTAAGTAGAAACATTTTGTTGATGAGAATTTTTAACATTGTTACTTATGAAAAAAGATTTTTCTGAGAAAAAAAAATCACATATACGAGTTTGCCAGTCACCTATCTTCTTAGACAAACTATACATTTTTTAAGATAACCTTACTGTCTTGTCTTTTGGTAAATTGTACCTATTTGAAAAAATAAAATCTAAAGCTTGTGGATTATTGAGAAGACACAAAATATTGGTGGACTTTAAAAGGAGTGATAGCAAAAACATTGAAAGTAATTTTCTTTTGTTAAGTTTTGAAATTTATTACAGACCATAAATGCTTGTTCTTTTTTATGCAAAGGTTATAACAAGATCCAAAATTCCTGTTGGTAGTAAATGTTTTGCACACTGTATCTATAAAATTTCTTTATATAGATATACTATTCATTTTCATAAGTATTTGTAAATAGAACAGAGAAAAACCCTCAAACAAAGGATAATTTTATAAAGAATAAAACGAAATGATAATTTAAGGACCGTTCTTACGAGCAGCGAGGTCAGTTTGTTGGTTTAAGATATTTTCATATAAATATAGACATTCACATAAAAGCTCCACTGAGTGTTACCACAAAAAGCTCCGCCGCAATCTCTTTTTATTTAAATATAAAATATTCATACGGCATTTCGTCCGCGATGGTCGCCCACCACCGCAGATAGCCTATGTTTAAGAGCAGCGTCGTATACGATAGGTATATATTATCTATAGATAGCGTTCCCCAATTCACAACGCAGAAAATTAATGAGGCGTTATAAAACATGAGTACCTATAAACAAAAGATAAGTGTGTAAAGGTAAGTAGTACCTACAGTTGCAAGTTTCAGCAGATACCTTTACGTACTAGTATATATGTATGTAGGTATTCTAAAACGAACAATATCACACATTAATATTTCTTTGGATGGTCCGACTAACATGTCGGAGTATTGTCACAAATATAAATATTGCGAAAAATCCTTGAAAATAATAATTAAAAGTACACTGGAAAGCCAATATGTAATTATTTGCAAGTCTGTTTAGTATGTACACGTGTTATGATTAGCGCTAACAGATTGTTGTGTGTATCTTAAGATGTACGTACACATTACTGGATCATCATCGCTGTTCCGCAAAGGTTGATTAACCTGAATAATTAATGGCTCACGTGACCCGATTCTGATGATGCGCTCATTGCGGGAACCCATTAAACAAAGTATTCAATATGCCACGCGATTACATGCTTAACGATTTCATGCTATTACACATAAATATAATTAAGTACAACATTGCCAACAATTTCAGTAACTAATTATTTTTACATTTAGTAAACTAGTATCTACCAGGTGGCCGTAATAATATTTACGTGTATGTTAAGTGGTAAATGAGTGATTGCGTCGTTGGTTGCTAGCGTTACTGCCGGTCGAGTGGTCCTGGGTTCAAATCCCGGGTCGGTTACCGAAACACAAATTGTTTTAATTATTTACTTACACCACTACATAGTAACTAGTGAGACGTGGGAGTGTACTACATACGTCTGCCTATCTCTTCGGAGATTACAAGCTTGATGTTACGTTTTATTTCGAGAGTCACGAGTTTAAGATGACCAACATTTATGTACATAATTTGAAATTTGATTTGATAATGCGATAGTAATAAATTGCAACGAACACGGCCAATGAAGCAACGACGAAGTTCTGAATAAAGATTAAGAAGGTTTAGGTACAATCGTTTTTTAACAGGGTTTTAGTTTTTAAAAGAACACATTTCACCAATCATCTTCTAGGTTTCCGAAAAGTCTACGACCGTTGTTCCATGCAGTAGGTACCTGTATACCATCTTATTCGTTTTAGTATTTAGTAGGTACATTAGACTAGCAGTCTATCACAGTGACTGAATACTGTAAAATATGACTTATTTGTTTAATTAATAAACCATTAAATATAAAAAGCAGTTTATTAACGATTTTCATACGTTCTGACATATCATGATAATACAATTTTCATATCAATGGCCTAAGCGAAAATCGGTAAAAAAGACAAACCAGTTCAGGTAAAATTTCAATAATATTGGAATGGAAGGATTAAACACATACCTACCGCAAAAGCGTTAAGAGCCGTAGATATGTTTTTGCTGAAGCAAATTAATTTGCATCTTATAACGCTGGTAGTCGTGACATATACTTACAAATACATTTCATTACCAGAAGCCATAATATGAATGAGAATATTACGAGAATACATTGATTTACATCAACAATGGGTGGATTTATTGGTTTAAATTTCCGAGGCATTGCCATAAGTTCCAAGTTCTGCTATGTAAAAAAACACTTTTTGTGAAAATCACACCTAAGAGTAATAATCTATCTATTTTGAGCATACTGCTTTGCCTCTAAATAATTATTTCGTCTTTTTGAAACAGTCTCAGAATATACACACGCAATTATTGGGAAAACTTACAGCAATGCTAAATGTTTCAAGTCATTATTGTTTTGTTTTAGGAACTAACAAATAGATTGATTAAATATTGGACGATTATGTAACCATAGTGGTATGTATTAAATTCGTTTTTTTTCTTTCTATAACATAATGTTCTATCTATAACATATTGTTATGAAATGAATTCAGTGATTTTTTGTTTTAGGTACAATTTGCAATTTTTTTGACATGGTTCGAAAACTATAGTCACTTTTTGTAAGCATGATGCATTTTTAAATCGTTGAAGACATCATCTCCAATCCCTTCATTTAAACATTCTTCTCCATGATGTTCAAAATAATGTAGAATAATAGTACTAACACAGCCATCGAGCCAACAACTGTTAGAAGTTCGTTCAAAGTAAATTGTAAAGTACAACTTTTCGCCATTGTTTGTATTATTGTACGTACATTTTTTGGAGTTTCTAACTAGAAATCACCGTTATCTTCGCACTTAACGATTCTCTCTTCCATAATAATAATAATAATAATAAACTTCGCTTTCATAAGAAATATTTGATTAAAGTTTACTTTTCGTATAATTTACAATAATAGCACTCGTTCATCTGTCTATGTTACTTTGCCTTCTCCCATCGTAATTTGCTTCCGATAGAATCTTCTACGTGCATTTGAAATAGTTGCACATCCAGGTCATGACAACCAACAGAGTCACAAACGCGAAGGCTACCAGTATGACTTGAAGGACATCGACATTATAACAAACGTCGTTTCTCGCCATTGCATCTACTGCCCGTTCACGATATGGCAGACGACCAGAAACAGGAGAACCAGAATCACTATTGAGCCTATCACCATGAGCAGTTGATTTAAATTGAAACTGAGTCCACAGGAACCACTAGCGCTCTTTTTACCCATCCTATCGTTTTGGCGAGCGCATGGTACCGTAGTACATTGTTACTTAATCTTGTATTATATATCGTTATATCATTTCTTTATATACATATATTTGTGTCCGCTTTAAATTTTGACTTTGAGGAAATTATGACACTGTGTTTGACGTTTATGTCTCAATTAGCATAGATTATCTGTTTATTCATATTATTTATTAAAGTGCTTCTGGCCAGTCGAGGCAAAAAAAGTAACATCACGCCTATAACGCCCAGAGAGGAAGAGAAGCGAAGTACACTTCCACGTTTCATTTGTTAATGAAGTAAACATGTGGAGCAAATGTATAAAATACCTATATTAAATCACGTTACATCATAGTTGTGTCTCAATTATCTAAAGAACAGGTTGATGACTCTATCGGTTTACAGGAACTTTAAATTTATGCATGGAACTGTCAGCCACATTGAGAATTGACAATGACACGGTACAATATATCGTGCGATGTAACAAGTTAGAACGCAGGTGTGGATGCAGCGTAAAATGTCTATAAAAATACCCACCTCTATTCCATGAACATAGTAACAGTCGATGAATTAAGCTTGTTTCATATCAGAAACAAAAGGATTATGAATTCAGTAACTTACATAACCCAATACCAGATTTAAATAAAAACAAATTAAACGACTAATAATATAATATTTATTTTAATGAAGATATTAATGGTATATTTATGATTTTTTGCTTTATTACTATTCAGCATGTTCACTTTTAAGCGACATTTAAATTTTTTGATGATTGCCTCAGAACCTGGAGCGTTTCAACTCTATATTAGGGTAAAAACTATATTAATTTCATCTTATTATCACAATATATTGATACAATTTTGATAATTGTTTGCTGAGGATAATACTAATAACGATACTCGTAACTATTTTACTACAATCGAACATAAACAATTTAAAATCCTTATAAATAATACAATTTTCAATAAGACGACAACATCATTTTAAATACATAATAAATCCTAAATCAAGAAATTCAATATAAAATAATATCTACTAATGCCCCTAAATGTAGCAATTATTTTACAATTGTTTCCAAGACCGTGAGCCGTTAAGCACTCTTTCATACCAGCGTATTTTCGGCGCGGCTTCAATAAAACAAATAACCATGTAGGCGTACAAGTGTTCGTTTGTATCTGCCTCTGTGTGTGGCGAGGGTAGAGTCGTAGGCGGCTTGGGCGTATGCGAGCGTAGCACCGCCACAACGCTTGGACGAATATGGGCTCGTATAATAACAAGCGTATACGCGCCGAGAATACGCTAGTCTGAAAGCGCTCCATCACAAAATGGATGAGTTACGTAGAAGCAACAAATTTTTCTTTTCTGACTGAAAGTTACCTGTAACCGTTTCTCGGTAAACAAATACGCAGATGATATATCACGAAGTCAAGCGACGATTTTATCTTTCCTGAAAACGATATTCATAAATTTATTTTTATTTCTGCAACTCAGTAGGGTAAATCTTGTTGTCAAATATAAATAAATTTATTTATAATTAATTGTAAACCGACACCCTTGAACAAGAAGCTGTCTATGTACATATATAATTATGTACAATAAATTACAGTAGCTAAATTGAAACGCCAACAAGAATAATATTTTTTTGCCTCGGTAATAATTGTATCTATGTTCTAACACAAATTTTATAGTGCCCACACATGGATTTTCCAATTTTGCATCGTGTATTGAATATACAGACATTATAGTAAAAAAATGATGTACGTAATGTGCAACAAAAAAAAATTAAATCAGGCCCTTACTTCAAATCCCCGGTCGGGTACTATTGTATTTTTTTAACTTCATTTTTTACCAATGGCTCGAAGCCTGAATCTGTGCCCGGTGTAAGACAATAGGCTCACCACAGATTCCATAGTAGGACGTAAAGATAACATGGGAATGAACTAAATTCCTCTGTCTACCTCTCCGGGGATTAAAGTTATGATGTTACTTTAGTTTTCATAAAATTGTCTTTAAAAGAAAACTTTCATTTGTAACTATTAATATGCTATGCCTTATAGTGATGTCGGTAATTAAGCTTTTAATATTAAGTAAATTTATACCTTATAGTGGCTTATTTTTAACAGACAGGTAAATACGCCATGGATTTTTCACAACCAACATTTTTTTTTTAAGTACCTACATTGTGTTTAGGTACGTATACGTCAGCACACGTTTACAGAATTACTTCACAAATATCAATATTTAAGGGTAGCTAACAGTTGCAGTATCAGCCTAAGTAGCCTATAGAATTTCTCTTGAATTCAGCGTCCCTTATGAAAAATTCTATTACAAATAGAATTTTTCATAAGGGACGCTGCAAATTTTAAATAATTGCTCTAACAAACAAACGAGTCACTTTCAGCCTTATATATACATTAGTCGGTTCAACATTTAGATAATTTTGTGAAGATTTCGGATTATTCTAACTTAATCAGTTGTAATTTGATGTGTGAATCCATTTAACATGAAACGAAGACTAAATGTTCGCCCAAGCTTATCTCAACACATCAATACAACTGCACCTAAATTGGTTCATCCATTATTAAAATCAGTGTGTGTTAAAGACGACGAACAATATTAATTTCTGAATTTCTAGAGCATCTTTGGTAGACAGTACTATTTAAATATTTTATTATGTACAGTATTAACAAATACATGACGTTAATTAAAGAAAATATGTAATTAGCGTATATTAGTAAGAACTGAAAATTCCAAACACCGTAAAGATCATAAAATTAAACACGTTCTCATTTTAAAACCTTTATTTATGACTTGGAAAATTAAAATTCTCTACCAGTGACCACGTTTTTTTTACAGCATTTTTTTCACAAGCTATATTAATAAATAATATTTAAGACTAGTTACGCTCTAGTGAGGAAAAAAAAATTAAAACCCATCGCAATTTTCTACTAAGGCAAATGTTAAAAGAAAATTTAAATATAGAAAACCCTATCACCACTATCATGTACACACTACGAAAATTATTCTTGGTAGAGCACTGGTCGCGACGCGGAAGTCACTGACCAACTGCTGTATGTGGCTATTTAACAACAACCGCGATGCATTCAGTATCGATATAAAAATAACTCAAATATTTCAACTATACCGATCTCAAGAGCAATATTTTGTAATACACTTACGGGACCAGGGCATTGCATTTTGTATTAACGTTAACATTACAATACAATTCGTCCGCGGTAATTTTATACCTGTTGATGACAGCAGGGTTTTTGAATAGAACGTAAAAATCTATTATCAGATTTTTAAACTAATTGTAACATCTGAGAGTATTCAAATTGAAAAATTACAAATTAATCATCGAAAGAATTACATACATAGAATATGCCAGTTTCGAGTTATCACGCAGGGATTGCACATTTGAAGGAAAAGGGAGAATTTACATAACGTTATATGTTTATGGAATGGTTTTTCGTACATAACTTCACTAATGATATTCTTTTATTCAATAATTGTTTATCATGTTACTGTTAAAATATATTGCATCTTAATGTATTGTATTGTAATGTAATATATTGTACTGCAATATAGTGTAATGTAATGTACATGTTATATCGTATTGCGACCTATAATTTGAAAGTATATAGTAAATTCAATGGTTTTGTTATGTCAACCATTTGAAATTGGGACTGTTTTTAAATATAATTTTACTGAATCCAAGGAATATAGTCAAATTAATAACTTAAGTGTTGAAAGTAAGAGTTAATACATAAATACATATTTTTATACATATAGGTACGTCATGTTACATTTTCAATGCTACACTTATCTTTGGTATTAAAGTTAAAGTACATGCAATGTATTCATTTAGTAAGGTGCTCCCATGAAGCTATATTACAATGCTATTTTGTCACTGACAATGTAAAATTTTTGTGGCATTTACAATACTACTAGCGAAAAGAGTTATTGATAAGACTAATATTATATTCGAAAGTTTGTTTTTACATATTGTCAGGTCGATATTTGGCATTCGATGTTCTCGACACTCTGCTCGCCCCATAAAGGTGGTGACTTGACGGTATAGTAATTAAAAAATAATAATTGTTGGTATTACAACATCGAAGAGAAGATAGAAATAATCTATAAAATATCTATACATAGATTGATATAATAACTCATGTGCTGATTAATTAAAACCACAAAAACTCTACCATATCGTATCAAAACATGCAATAATTGAAAGCCTTTTAAATCAATGCAATGGTAGCGATTTCATCCGGGGATGAAAACCAAATACAACTGCAAACAAAAATGCAACTTCTGAACGGAGTCCTCGCCTGAAATAAAATTTTTAACTACTACGATAGCTTTACTACAATCCTAATCATCTATGTATATATTGCATTGATTTAATCACCCTCTCAAGCGCGTACTAATTAACTAGAGGTCCGAGAACAGGAAATTATTGTTTTTTGTACTTTTTCAGATACTTCCTGCGAGATGTCTCCATGGATCTGATGACCAACCAGGTTCCAAATTTCTCGGAAATGGTGAATATACTGTTGATCACGAAGAACATAAGAGCATGTGGGAAGTATCCGGCCGTGTTTGACGTAGAGCCGACCAGACTTAGTGCGGACTTGACGTACGTGGACGCCGTCGGGGCCAATAGCGAGCTGCGTTGGATACGGGACATGTTGGAACAGACGAAACCGGGTAGCACGCATTGTACTATGATGCCCTTCTTACCATATTCCATCACGAGCGTCTCGCTAAACTTTTCAACGAAAGCCTGCAAAGAGGAATACTTGTTAACAAATACCTAAGCCTTATTATATTATATTATTATTATTATTGAGTAAACATAAAGAAATCATGATTTCCAGTGATATACTGGGATCGAACAGTATTAATAGTTAATGTACAAATCTGTCAGTAACCGTCGTGAAATTTAGATACATACATTTTAGATTTGACGCACATATCGTATCGATTAGAATCTGTAATGGACTTGGAATTCGAATTAAAATAAAATCCGACATGGAACGAATATCACCCTTGTTTTCAATCTTATAAATAACTATATCGCCTGGCTTATCTATCGCACATTTATCGTAGGCAATAAAATTATCGGCTAACCATACAGACGATAGTGGGTCTAAGTAACCACAATACACATAAAAAGGCGGCGAAGGAGGCCACCGTCATACAACGTGATAGTGTACGATATGACACACTGCGTCCAAGCAACAAGTTCGAATACAACAATAAATTAATAATAATAATAATTAGGAACGTATTCATTACAAACAATTATGTAGATGATAGAGCACACACTAAATGTTAAGTTGTTTTAATGCTCTGGTAGCAACGATATAATAATATGCCGATGTGAAAACAGATTCAAGTGTTGCCAGTTTAATTTCACATTTATATTTAGCCCTAAAATATATACTACTTTTATTTACTTGTGTAGATGTATGTACATGATAAAAATGGACACATGTTACAGAAACAAGAAATGACATATATTTAGTATCGGTGATATCCATTGGTCTCTTAAGGTTATACTTCTAAACAACAGTGATTGTCCTCGGATAAAGCTGGAGTCACGTTTGAAATGTATCATTACATAGCATAAAACAAAGTCGCTTTCGCTGTCCCTTTGTTCGCTTAAATCTTTAAAACTACGGAACGGATTTTGATGCGGTTTTATTTAATAGATAGAGTGATTCAAGAGGAAGGTTTATAACATCCATTAAATAGTGGA
>DWFO01002944.1:0-12982 GCA_018246595.1 Mimoniades nurscia nurscia | reverse complement strand
GTAATGATATTTGACTATGTTGACGAACTTGTTTTTTGTATTGTAAGCCTATTACGATCTCAATGTCAATATAACTGAGTATCTGAAGTATTTAGTAACTAAAATATCGTTAGGAACGTAATGATCCGTTGTGAAAAAAACACAATGCATTTTAAATCTCATGTTTTTTAGTTTGCGATAACTTAACTCTTGACACCGTCCAGATGTTAGATTCCGCAGTTGGAAACGCTATGTAATATCCGATCGAAAATGTTAGAAACGCTATGTAATATCCGATCAAAATGTAAATCCGATCGAAAATGCTATTCTTTGCTCAACTGCACTCTCACATAATCTAGATAACCATATAAAGCCCGTAGTTATTCTTATCGTTCCTCATTTGTTATGTCGTGAGATGTTATCAACGACTTTGATAAGTTTATTGAGTTTCAACAATAAAACAATGGAATTCTTCAAAAATAATTACAGTTTAAAGAGTTTATAGGTTTCATATAAATGGTGTTTGAATTTTCTGCAGTGCTGGGTAAAGTTGGGTTAATCGTGGTATTTTTTTTTTTAGTGAACGAACTGTTTGAAATATTTTACGGTGATTAATGTTCAATGATTACAGGTCAGTCAGTTATAAAACAATACCGCTGTTGTGTGTGTTTTTATTGGTCGGTGATCAAACGGGACGTCGTAAATTAGAAATCGGTCGAGCGTTACCATCAATTGAAATTATTTCGCATAATGCGCACGAGCACGTCTCCACAATCCGTCGGAACAATAACCACGCGCACCATCCTGTATATAAACCGTAATAAATCTGTACATGCAACGAAATAGCGGTGTATTATTACACAAGTAGAGGCGCAATTGTCTAATGTGCAACGAAAAACAGAAAATCGGTACTGGAAACTGCTGTTTCTTTACGAATATTCACTCATTAAAATTGTTCTATAAGCCGTGTGAAGTCTGCTAACCCGCAATTGGCTAGCGTGGCAGACTATGGCCTTAACCCTCCCATTCTGAGAGGAGACCCATGTTCCAGCAGTGGAACGATAAAAGGGTCGAAAAAAAATTCGCTCACTAGCGGTTGTACCAAAAGTGAATCCATCAGTCGACATTGACGTCATTTTAATCGTATTTTTTTTTTCTTGTTTTGTCTATTTAAAACTTGTCGTTCGTGAATGGCTAATTTTTACGGTTGATCTCAAATGGCACGATTGGTAGCTTGAATTGAATGAAGAGTGAAAGTACTGCTTACATTTTAATCGATCAGAGGCCGAAAAACGCGATGTTTAAAGTTCAATCGATTTACTGACATATAAGAGCACACATATAGAGTATAGGTATTCAATAAACCAACGGACGCTAGTATGAAAAGTTTTATTGAATGGCGAAAAAACGAAAGTGATCTCGAAGTGGTGCATGCGTGCGTTCTCCCAGCGTCGCACCGCGCTTTGCACATGATTATCGTCATTACGATAATTTGTGCTCGCGTGAAACAGATTGGTTACGTCACCCCCGCCGCTTTGTCCATTCCGAGTGAATAATCGTCTATGTTCACAGTCGCGGTGCTCGTGGTGGAAATAGCCGACGTTCATTACTATATTTTAATGTTAACTTGAAGAGTGAAAGTGGAATGTAACCGTGTGTGTGTGTGTGTGTTATCCCGATACATTTGACTGGCCCGTTGGTGCAGTGGTTAGTGAACCTGACTGTTGCGCTGGAGGTCGTGGTTCGATTCCCACACAGAGTAAATGTTTGTGTGAAGAGCACAAGTATTTGTTGTGTCTGGGTGTGAGAAAAAAACATATCTATTTAAGTATATATTTATATGTATATGTGTAGTTTGTCAGCCATCTGGTTACCATATCACAAGCTCTCTTGAAACATTTTGGGATCAGATGACCGTGTGTGGAGATGTCCCGAGATATTATTATTGTGCAGCGATTTTAGTGACGATTATCGGCTTTGCGACAATTGAGTTCGAGTAAAATAAATCAACGACAATAGAGTATTTTGGCACTCCGTGCTCTCGGCCTGCCCCGTAAGGGACCTCATCATCATCATCAGCCTATCTCAGTCCATTGTTAGCCCTATACTTCCCCCAAAAAGCACCACCGCTCCCTGTCTTTCGATTCGTGAGAATCTTATCTTCTCTGAAGTAACCTTGTAATATTATTAAGTTATTTCGGTTAACAGCAAACATCGGTAAAAGCAAAGCACGCGTGTTTCAGTTGAAACTAGTATAAAAATACTTATATCAGGTATACCGGCTCACTAATACTTATATCAGAGCGGACTCTGGTTAATAAATAATTATGTTTTTTGCGAACGGTCCTCTAACGGTACTCCTTGATTACTTTAACACATATCACTAATAACTTACTGGTTTTATTAAATAACTGTGCATCGTCGAGTAGGTACAACGCGTCGCTAGCAATAGTGTGTGTCCGCTTCGTGACACAATTCTCAATACTTTGATACTTTAATGCTGCTTCAGGAGTGAGAAGATCTTTTCTAGGCGCCTGTGATTGATATAAGAAAGCCATACACTCTCTGATATGTAAACGCTAGTCTTTAACACAATTAGAAAAAAAATGTACTCGTACTTTGTTCTGTTGCAAAATTCATGGAAAAAGGCCCTTATATTGTGTAGAACATTAAACAAGGTAGATACTGTAAGTAAAACTAATTGAAACTTGGAGATAGAGTACGTTGAATTGAATCGATTACTTAGCTGCAATGACTCATAGAATTTCTAACTACACCATAAATGGGCTTCGATAAGATATAGTTATTATTACACCACAGTAAGTTCGGTTTATCAACATTGGAAAAATATTTCTTAATAGGTCTATACGTGTTTCGTAAACATGGATGTGTGGCGCGTGGGCGGACGCGGAGCCTCGCTGGCATTCTGCATAAATCAAAGTAAGCTCAGCCTAGCTGTTGCCAGATTTTGCGATTACAACAATGCATTTAGTATGCCGAGAGTGAATAAGTTTGCTGGAAAACACTCAACTCAATTGCTTATTGTGCTTACATTCTATTGAACTTATAATCGGAATAAGACACATTTTCACTGTCCTTTTGAGCTATTCAATGTATTGTGCTCATAAGATTTATTTGACGAAGTAGTTTTGTCAATAATTGTTAAAAGCTGTGTAAAGATGTATTTTTGCAATGATTATACATATAATACCTAGTTAATATTATTTGAATTAAATTGAAATTGAATTTGAATTGAGTAATTCAAATTAATGATAAATGTAAGTTAAGTAAATAAATGATAAATATAAGTTAAGTAATTTCTATATTTCTCGAAAGTAATATTTGCTAATTCCATGTTTGTAATATTGTCTGAAAATATTACGAAAATTTATTTTTTACTGACAATTATATTTATATTTAATTTATTCGTTATTGTGTACTTTAAATGTATTATGTATGAATCATACGGAACCTTTCAATATTTTCGCCTAAACTAAACCTAAATAAACCTTAGAGAACGGTAGAGATTGCTGCAAATGAAGGGAAATATGGTGCGGTAAAAGTTAAACGATTTCAACAATACTTTTGATTTATTCCGTACTATCTAGTTTTGCAAAGATTTATAGGACTGGTTCGTTATTAATCAACGTGAAAGGCCGAATAGTATTTGTCAATAGTTGTAGTGCGTATAGCTTTTACAATTAGCCGTCCAGCCAAGTCTAACTTTGCGTGCCAGAATCGGTAATTTGGCTACACAAACATCATTAATACTCGTATATCCTTCGTAAACGCCAGCACATATTTTTTCGTTTCGTTTGACAAGCGGCACGCAGCAATACATTTTCCATATGACCCAGTTTCCAATGCGTGCGTACCTGGAAGCGGGCCTGTAAAAAGTACAGACAGTAAACAAAGTTTGCATTTTGACGTGTTAATCGTTCATCAATCTTTTATATCGCGAAATGTGAAACAAGTCAGTTTTACAGAAAGATACTTTTGTTACTTGGCGTACTGCCACGCCTACTGATAGTTGCTCTGACCGCAATATTCTTTAAGCACAACGGACGCGGCTTCATCTTGAATGAAATATAATTATTATAAGATCACACCGGGTTCATTAGGACTAAGTAGAGAGTAGCGGGTACCAAATATATCTGACCTTATAGACCCGTCGTAGTTCTACATTTATCATTCTCGTCATAATAAGCTACGTCTCTAGTATTGTGTAGAAAATATGTATGTAATGAAAATACATTTTTAATTAGCTGCCTCATTGGTCGTGTTGGTTGCAAGTGCGACTACCGAACGGGAGGTCCTGGGTTCAATTTCCGGGTCGGGCACTACTAAATTTTCTAATCGTGGGACTTAAAAGTAACTGGTGAAACGTGGGAATGTTCTACATTCCTCTGCCTACCTCTTCGGGGATTACAGGCGTGAAGTTACTTTTACATACATATCTCCTCATGTACGCCGGTTTTAGACTTCTGACTTCCTTACTTCACGATACGTCAAGATAGTTATGTGTCTTAGTACCGTCGGTTTCTAATGAATAAACCAATATATAATTACCGTTGATTACTGCACTGTGTGCTGTGTAATTATTTACCATTTCCACGGATTGTCAGCGTGTAAGAAGTTTGCTAGTAAAAATAATCCTCTTCGATGAGCAAAAGCAGGATGCATCGGAACAATGGGAGCGGATGTGTTCCGCTCAAGACGAACACCGGTGTCGGCCGATCGCGGATGTCGTGTCTGGTTGCTACCAAGCGAGCATTACCTCGGCGCACCTCTCATCTCAGTTGATACAGTGAAAGAGTTGTGCAGAATTAATATTATAAAAAATTTGCTCGGTCTTGTTTACAGTATTTTGATTATTAATGCTCCAGAGGAAGTTTTATTATTCTGGGGCATTTATGTTTTTCTAGTAGCATAAGCTACCGGAAGCCAACACGAGGTAGGTCACAGTTACTGTCTAGAATTATACATAGATATAAAATATATTATAAACGTAATAGATCTAAAATTGATTATTATTAACATATATACATACATTATATATTATTATTATTACATAAGAAACGTGAAATACACATTCACATGGTGAAACGTTGGAATGTACTATACATCTCTGCCTGCCTCTTCGGAGATTACAGGCGTGTTTTATTATTTAACGTTCCCTTCTTTATATGTTCGACGTAATGCTAAGTAGCACGAGTTAAATAATGTTGGGATGTTAGTAGGGAGACTTGGTAATCTTTTTTGTGGCATCACTTGTATCCATATTAATTACTATAATGTTTTTTTATTGACTGCTTCGATGGTCGAGTTGTTGCATACGCAAATGCTGAACGAGAACTTCCGGGCTTAGAACCTGGGCACTAGAGGATTTATCTAACTAGAATATTTAGTTAAAATTTACAGTTGTTGCTTGGAGTCTGGATTTATGCACGGTGTACGGCAATAGGGTAAATCTCTATTCCTTGTTGGGACGTGAACATAACTGGTGATACGTGAGAATGTACTACACTTCTTTGCCTTACTACGCTTACGGGGGTTACAGGCGTGATATTTCGTTACGTTTTTTATTTACCTAGTTAAATTTTATTTCTGTTTTAAGTGTACAAAAGAATATTTTTATTAATATGCTATTTTTTTTGTATTTTTTGCACGCCAACGGACAGTCGTTCCCGGGATTCTATTTGGATTGTAAGGTAAGAGTTTGTGAGTTGGATAGTATTGTTCAAAGTACGTGCAATTCGTATTTGTGTGCGAGTTTTTTGTTGTATCGTCACTTGTTTGCAAATGTTTCATGTGAACAACCAATAACTCATCATTTTCATAATCAAACATGTTTTATTCCGTTATTTGGAATGTAACCGTTTTCTTACATGCAATGCTATAATCATCCTTTATTTTAATGTCATTCACTGCTGGTCATAGGCCTCTAACTTTAATGTAAATGAATTATTTTTACAAAATACATACATATATACATATTTTCAACATACGTTATTTCTATTCTGACAACAATTTTCAACTGCAGACTCAATATATTTATGTACAACAAAAGAGCTTGAAATGAAGCTCAAATTATGTAGGTATGTAAATGTAATAATGTTTTGTCATGTCGAAAAGACCCACACAAATACACCAAGTATGTATGTTTTCGTAATTTCGCATGAAAATGTACTTGTTTGTAACGAACTCTTTTCAATTTGCGTACCTTAAAAGCATCGCTCCCTTCAGCTGTGTGTATTGTATTAAGGTTAATATTTTATGTTAATGCGATTGTGTGAAGTTATCCCGTACTCGGGAACATTGTTCGCGTCGGGCGCATGAACGCGGTTAGGACCCGAGCACACTTGTTCGCTGAATCTCGCCTTAAAGGCGTTGCGGATGTGTATTTATATAGAGAATATCTCACATTGCCATTCTCTTGCTCCTATTGAACCGATACGACGGTGCATCTATGCATTTGTATGACGTATTTTGAAAGGGAAAACGCAAAATTTGCTTGTGTTTGCTAGATAGATAGCTTTGCTGTTGTGTGGTGTTTACGTTTTTTTTTTGTGATAAAATGGCACTTATAATAATGTGATGTCTTTGGATATCTTTACACACCGCATCCTGTTTTTTTTTTACACCCACATGCAAACGTTTGTGCCCATTATATAAAATTAGTCTCCGCATCGCATTTACAGCCCCTCGGCTCGAAAGACAAGCTGACTTACCACAGGGCTAACGAAATCGGAATCAGTATTGACACTTCTAATCAGTTAACGATTTTTTCTAATGCTGTGAATATTTTCTCTATCTTCGTTTCGATTGTATCAATTTACATAAATGTTTTTCTTTGTACTGCTTTATCTTAAATTTACTTAACTGAATCTTGGTCGAATTGGAATATTTCTCCTCTAGGTTGGAAATGAAATCGCAGTTGGTATTGAGCTGTACAAGTACATGTGTGGATGGTTGATCGTGTTATCGTGTGTGGTTGGGCCCTAATCGGCGACGTTGTCTGATGTCACGGCGCGGCGTCGCGGCCACGTGCGCGTCCGACCATGGCGAAGTTCACCAACCGCATGTGATTTTATAAACGTTTGACTCATTTACCGCGACTCAGTGGCCTCGGCACGTTCGGTTGGAAGTAAAAAGGTGAGCTTTTGTTTAAAAAAAATCAGTAATATCATGTTGGGAGGTCAAGTCGCTAAACAATGTATTTCCGTGCTGACATTTACAAATATCTATTACTAAATTTATATGAAAAATTTGACAACTTTTGTTTTTTTTTTTCGATAATAATATTTTTACTAGTGTGACAATATAAAATTAAATATGTATCGTAATAAAAATAGGTATAATATATGTATAGTAGTATAAAAAATCAATGCTTTTAGATTTTTCATTAAACTAAATATGCGATTGATAAAAGAATGAAATAAATCTCTCGCTGTAACAAAAATTCTCGAGATCTGCTCCGTAGTTGTATAACATTTTATCTCCATCCATTTCCTGTTTAAAAAACAACATAACATAAGAATCAAAGGGAAATTATATACACCTACCACAAAGGATGTAGTCTTAAGACGAGGCGGCCATCTTAATAAAAATTTAAACGAACAGGAGACTAATAAATGTCGCAGGCTGTTTAATGTCGATTTGTCACGAGTTGCACGGGGGGCTCGCCCGCGCCGGTAAACGTGACTCACCAAGCTTCGGGATGGTAATGCAGTTACTTGTTCCAATCTGTCCAAGTGTGTTTTAAATTTCGTGTACGGGTTGAATCTTGAAATCGGGTAACATGTGCGCCTCGGGACGCGCCGATGTTTTTTCAATGCGCAGATCCCTCGTAGCGGCGTTCACCTTAGTGTTGTACAAAGATTGCATGATGAACACTAATTATTTTACATAATTGAATTGTATTTTACGTCATGTACATTATACGAATTGAAGATTAGACATGGTAAGGTTTAATTATGTATATGTAGTGGTCGGGTTTGTATCAGTAATTAAAGGTCATTTGTCAATCAGAAAAGCAGTCTCTGATTTGTATTAAAGACATAAGTTGAAACTTATTATGTGTCGCTTTAGCTCGTCTCTTAGTTTAATATAGCGTTAGATATGCTTTTTTTAAACTTTTAAATAACAATTTCGTATACGCTGCACATTTTCATCTTCTTTATATAAGCTCCCTCTAGTTAAGGTTTTTCTTTTGGGGGAAATCACTCTTTCATTAATACGACAACTTATTGGTCTTACCCAACTTATTTTTTGCCCTTTTATGTATGATTTCTAAGTTGTATGCGTTCTTTTATTGTATTATAAGAGGTAAATATAGGTCTATATAATAAAAAATAATTAAAAGAACTCAATAAATAATCGTGACAAATATTCGGGACTCTACTTTGCTTGGATACTCTCACGTATAGAATACAATTTTAGTAACGGATTACACTAAAAGATGAACATGGTAAATCTTACAGTAAACTTTTATACCTTGCTACTAAATTATTAGTTCATGTTTAATTTAGAAAACCAGTTGTTTCATAATAAAAAAGGTATTAAGTGAGTTAGCCATGTGCAAGCCGTCCTTGATTCCGTCGGCCACGAAGCCACGCGGGGCTGCCCGACGCGTCAGTTATTGGTTGCGAGAATTATTTAATACAATGTTGAAAAGAACCATAATTATTATTGTTATAACTTCAAGCACATTGCGCGAGTTGAATTTATGTACTGTGTCGTTTGTTTAGTGGTTGCAAGTGCGATTGGTGATCGGGAGGTCCTGTGTTACAAATTCCGGGTCAGGTACTATTGTAGCTGTTGCATTTAAATTTTTCAGTACCCATTTTTATTAGTGGCTCAATTTGATATGTAGGGATAGGCTCACAGGTTATTTTATAATAGGAAGTAAACTTAACTGGTGGTACGTGGGCGTGAACTGCACTCGTCTGCCTACCTCTGCTGGGATTACAGGCGTGATGTTACGTCATCTTTATACACACGACAAATCTAATATTCTGTATGTGTATTTAAATCGAAATACATTTTTAATTTAAATAAGAAGTTATATTATTCACATGTTCGCTATCTCTATTTTGCTTCTCTGTAGCGATCTGATTTCTACGAGTCAATGTTCATTGGCATTATGAAAGTTACCCCGCAAGAGGTAAAGGTGAGATAAACATAACAAAGGTACAGCAACAAATAAAAATACAAAATGCTCAAAGCACTAGCCTTGATTCGATCGGCAATAAAACAATGAATGGTGATCGCGGATAGCCGTCGGAGTCGGTCGCGTATAGCCCGAGCTCTCTTGTTAACCGCACCTAGCCATTTCCGTGCGGGCCTAAAATAGAACCGCGTTGTACATCTTAATACAGAGCTCTCTAATCTTTATGGAGGAAAACACTTAGCGTACAGCGCCTTTAGATCAACACTGCCCTTAATAGAGATGGCCATGTCGCTGAAGGAACAGCAATGTGTAACTTTGTCTCGAGACGCTGCATTAGTTATAATGTTGCGTATATTTACGCTATTATTTCTGAAAAGCTTACATTTTTGATATAATATTTTTTTGTAAATAAAAACTTCTTTGGCCATATCCACATACGGCCGTGTGGTCCCAAAGTAAAAATCAAGAGAACTTGTATTATGGTAATCAGACAGCTGATAAATTACATATGTGCATAGAAATATATACGTAGGTATATATATTTAATATCCAAACAACATATGTTTATCACACAAATATTTATTCTGGTTGGGAATCCAACACACGACCACGGTTCCAACAGTCAGGTTCACTCACCACTGTACCAATGGGCCAGTCGATAAGAGTGCCGTAATTAAAGTGTAGGAAGGTTTTCTATTGCAAAAGTTTAGTAGTGTACTAGCATAGCAAATGAGGCCTACGGTACATTGTGTACTGTACACATTAAGTTACAGAGGACGGGGCACACTTTCGAGAGATGAGTTCTGTTTCTGTGTCGTCGATAGTCATACAAATGTATTCCCCAACGGCACCGGTGCTCGCGAGCTGGCCGCTCGTACGGAGACGCGCACGTGCACAGTTTGTATGCAGTGCCTACATTTCTAGCAGCGGTACTCAACCTATATTCTCTACGCCCTAAATACATACCATTGCTTTCATTTGGGTGAATATCCGTATTGATATAACGTGTATCTAGGCAGAGTATCGCATCGTTATTTATTAAAAAATTCATTAACTGAATACAATTTAACGACACAATGCTCTAGGATTGCAAGCTGAAAAAATATAAGGATTTTTTAGTTTGATATCTATAAGCTTTGATTTTGTTGAACGTAATGCTGATTTATAAAAATGATGTATTTTTTTTCGTTTCAAGGTTTTTAAAGAACTCATAGAGTCATAATACTGTTTCTTATGAGTCATCTAATACTAGCATATATAGTTTTTGTACCTGTATGCGTGTGTTTTATTTATCTCCTTACGTGTGGACGCAGAAAAAAATAATAAAATTCGTGCTTGTTGCGAGTTTGGTGTAACATAAGCTGTGCGACACGCGATTCCCTTCTCGTGTGTAGCGTAAGTCGCGTTTATACGGACACAGGGCTATTTGAATTCATCGTATCACTATCGTCAATTGCGTTATCGATTCTGAATGTTACTGATTTATGTCAGAACTAAAGTCCAGTGTGTTCATTCGGACGCTAACTTTACTTGCGCCGTATCTCATTTTATGCATGAGTTCAATAAGTTGCGTTTTCCTCCACAATCTCCACTGTTTGTTGTTTGTGTATGTACTTACCCGCTGCATTATTCGCTGAGTGGTCCACGTTGGAAGTCTTATCATATACTTAATAATACCACGTTTTATCTAGTACGATGCTCGGTTTTTCTGGAACTAGTTTGAGTTTGAAATTTGAATTTAGAATTCGGTAAAGAGCGGTAATTATTTTAAACAGTTTGTTTGTCTTGCATACCTACATGCAATTCGAAAGTTTGTGTTAAGCGGTCGTAGATACTAATGTGGGTAAACATAAAAATGAAACGTCGCTGATGCAATCTATTCTGCAATCGTTATAATTTTTCCCAGTGGCATAGCAACGTAGTCATGATGAAACCAATACATGGCCTCAAAGAGCTATATTTTTTGTACGTAATGTCTCGTGTTAACCGATGGGTGTACGTACAGTAAGAAATAAAATTACAGATGGTACCCTACTTATGGCAAGTGTTGTGGCCTCAATGACGCTATGCGGTTCACCAGAAGTGTCCACGTGACGTCACCACGCAAACTATTGTACGCGCTGTACATATTTTTATTAGCTAGTCTCGAGCACATGTTTATCATTTTTGAGATTTAGACGAGCGGTGACAGAGTAGGTAATATGAGAAAAAAAATATTAAAAGTCCAATAGCCGGAATGTTTCAAGTTGGGATTTAAATGCTGTAATGTATAAAAACCTTTAGAGGCATTTACATTTAATATATCAATCTCTAAAGAAGGCGTGTGTCTAATAATATCCAATTAGTACGGTCATTTGTCGAGATACACCGCAGTAACGTGGCGTTAGTTTATAATAAACACCGCGAGTTAGAGAGTTCTATTCTGAAAACGGCATCGGAGTGCATTAAGTTGATAGTTTTATTTGTACTCTACAGGGGTTTATTTGTACTCTACGGATACTCCTCCTATCTTTTAATTTCATTAATGTAAGAGGAGACGAAACACCTCAACTCTGTGTTAAGGTTGTACAGCGACTTGCAGATTATAAGGTTTAGGTGTAAAGAGTTGTTTCTCACTAAATATTTTTAACAATCACGTGTATGAGATGATGTAATCAAATAGTGAACACAGCAACTGTGTCGTCCTTATCATCCTGTTTAAGTACACTGCACTGCCTGACATAGGCCTCTACTGTGGGATAATTGCCCAGTATCCCCACGTTGGGCAGCGCCCGCCATCACGTTCGTCTTAGTACTAAATAAATCTAATAAAAAATAGATAATCTAACAAACTAGTAGATAAGTCTAATATTTTCTCCTATTCCGTGTACACTAATACTTTTGAAGATAAGGCGCGAAAATTTTTGGCCAGAAAATTTTATTATAAAAGGAAAATAGATAGGTATTCTACGTTCCGTCCGTGTTAAGGCGGAGTAAGAATACATTCTTCTACCCCTTGCCGGGATAGAGTGTGTCCTAAGAATCCACTAAACCAGGCGCTGATACAACGCGGAACGGCGCGGTCTGCCTAGGCACAGTTAAATGCCCTGGTCACCTATGGGTAGCAGCGTGGACGTTGCAGGAAGCTGTGCTCTGCGATCCCCAGCCCGCATGCGCCACGTGGGGTTATGGGTATAACTCTTCGGAGGATGTTTACGTCCAGCAGTGGATGGCAATACACTGGAAAAATGGGCGATTTGCTCGCCTGCGTTACATTAAATAAATTGGCAATAGGCTCTCGCCCTATTTCATGCGACATATGAAAAAAACAAGTGAAACTTGGGAGTAGGTACTACACTCGCGACTACTTACCCCTTTAGAGAAATACAGGCGTGATGCTACGTTATGTTACGTTATTCTTCTGTTTAGCGTCATTGAATTTTTCTTAACATTTTTCTCGAACCGGTGTTTCCCTATGAAGGTCCTATGGTGTCCATACATGTAGTGTTTGTAAAACAATTATTAATTTTTCATGAGACGCCAGCCCTAATCGAGCCCTCTGTCTCGCGGTGCATTTTGTGCTTTCTCTTATCTATAAATAGATTTCTATTAGTGGGCGTAGTGTCCGCCTCTTTGCTCGTCTTTCATATCGATGCACGCGTTGGCAGCATCGTGAATAGGGTTGTCACTTCCTGAATCTAGGGGTTACAGTTATTTGTTGCAAACTTTAAATTTGACATATAATTTTAATAATAATTGACTGCCTCGTTGGTCAAGTTGGTTGCAAGTGCGACTGCCGAACGGGAGGTCCTGGGTTCGATTCCCGGGTCGAGCACTACTAAAAATTTTCTA
>DWFO01002943.1:0-12983 GCA_018246595.1 Mimoniades nurscia nurscia | reverse complement strand
CGCTTGCAACCACCACGTAGTAGAAAGTTTCAGTAAAACTCTTCTTTGCCTAACTTTTCCGGGACTACAGGCGTGATGTTACGTTCTGTATTTTGTGTTTTTATATGGTATACAATAAAGTGTGTGTATTGTATTGTATTGTATTTAGTGTTTAAATATCTATTTTCTGTATCACGTTAAGAAAAAAATAGAAAAATCTATGTGTTCGGTCTTAGACAGAATTAGTCTCACACTAACCATTAGATAAAGAATCAATTTTAGATTTTATATTTAATACGTCATGACTAAATAATAAAATTCATTACAAGGAATACTCTCATCAGTACTGTAGAAATGTAGGCAAATACACAAAGTAACATTTTAGTTACAAAAACAATTTTAGATGTTTACTTACAAAACAATACTGGTATTGGCATAACGCTAACCCTAGAGGCATCGTAGCTCCCGTCCTAAACGTTTTAAGTGCCGCGTCAAGGGGTTGAATTTTACCCAAAACTCTACACTTTAGGGAAACCCATACAAGGGAACTCCATTACTTGGCCGTCCTCGCCCGTCTGGCTGGAGTTTTTTAAGCTCTGGGGAGATTAGCACTCATAAATCATTATTCCAACCAAATTATTTACCGTCGTAAACAAAGACCTTGTTTGTCTTATAGTACTTCAGTTTTTATAAGTCGTGATAATTTATTGTAAATCTATTGTTTGAATTTTCAATATTAAACCTTCTTGAAGAATTTATTTACAATATTTATAATAATATAAGTAATATGAAATAGTAATAGAATATCCACGAATATTACCTACTGTATTATAATTTTTGTT
This sequence comes from Mimoniades nurscia nurscia, assembly GCA_018246595.1. Taxonomy (NCBI): domain Eukaryota; kingdom Metazoa; phylum Arthropoda; class Insecta; order Lepidoptera; family Hesperiidae; genus Mimoniades; species Mimoniades nurscia. The sequence continues at coordinate 12,162 of DWFO01002943.1, read as the reverse complement.
TACATTTTAAAATCATTTATAATAACTTTTGTTAATTAACCCTTCGATCGGCCAAGGAATCACTGTTTCTGAATCACTGAATCAAATATCTGTTAAAATGGCGGAGATTCCCATCCCGCGTGCCTAGCGTGGGAATTATGGAAATAACCCGTCAGTGGAGGCCTATGTCTGGCAGTAGACTGCAATAGGTTGATGACGATGGTGGTCATTTCTAAGGATTTGGGCAGAATTTGCGCAACTACAAGAACATTGACTCAAGGTCAACAGTAAATAAAACAATATTATTTTATTATATTTGGGTAGGATACATAACAAAATTTATTGATAGGTAATGTTTCCCAAATACAACCTCGTTCAAATGTTTACTCAAAGTATATAATAACAATAGTAACAGAATATGTAACAATAACATCGACAATAATTGTGGTGATTGGAAAGAAAAAGAAAATGCACAGTAATTGGCAGGAACGTACACAAAATGAACATACATAAAATTCCTATTTAATTCTTATTTAATTTACATTCCTTTTTGCGTACAATGGCTCTCGTGGTTAAACACAGAAAAACGGTTAAAACTACGTAGGTTCGAGTATAATAACTGTGTTCTTTACTGTTAAACAGGATTCCTCATATGTTATGAGAAGGGGAAGAGGCTATAATTTACGAAGCTGGCTAATCGTATCTCTGGACACTTCACAGGTTATTGAGAACATTATAGGAAACAGTCAAAAATTTCTGCATCAAACGGTGGCGATTCGAATCCTAGTCATCGGGTGTCGGCTAATATGTAGGTAGATATTATTATAAAAAGACTGTCACCAATTATATCTCTCATTATACTTACTTAGATAAAATAGAAGCGATGAAAATTGGTATTCCGTATCTATCCATGTGAAATAGTGATGCCTGTATACAAATTATAAGGTAACTTTGTAACTTAATTTTGCCCCTCGCCTGACGTGGGTTGCGTCAATAAATCCCATTTGATCTCTAACGCGGGTCGGATCTGAGTAATGCGTTGCGATTGATTGACATGAATAAATAAATGATTGACATGAATAAATAAATGATTGACATGAATAAATAAATGATTGGATTTTGTCCGCAAGGTGTTATATTTATGGATGTCAGTCAGAGCCCCTAGGCTATGGCCCTTAAGGCTAAGGCTCTAAGGGTTTGGTCGTTGCTTTATGTATATCGAACATCGGCCGATAATTAGCTCAATAAAAAATTACTTTCTTAAAAATAGCTCGTAACATTCGGGAAAAATGTTGAAAGAAAATAGGACGTTATGAGAAATAATGCTGACAATATTTTGAGTATACTTTGAAGAATGAGTGTAGGAACGTACTCATTTTGTTTGTAATAATATTATGAAATATTGTAATGAAGGTCGTCTTGGGGACATTCTTATAAATATAGACGCCCTTCAGACTTATGATTATGTCCATGTGTAGAACTCTTCAACTGCAACTCGGATAATACATCATCTTTCTAGCAGCTATGATTAAGCAATTAGAAACTTATTAAAGTTAATCATAAACACTTAGTTACTCACAAATTTATTTATCTATTTGCAGGCTCTACAAGTTTAATAAAATAGGAGTAGGTTATTCAATCTCACCCGTAACTTAAGTCGTATATCAATAAGAGATATTTGAATACCGGAAATTAAGTAGTTAATTAAACTGAATAAATAAAATTACTCATTGGATATCCGGTAGAGATTTATTTCTAGTACACTTAACAATTGAATATCTTTAATTGGTTGATTTGTGGTATCTGTTATATAAGATTATGTAAATTAATAGGCGTAATCGAGGTGCCCACGTACTAGAAATTATGACTGGAATGATTTAACGTTTGACTAACGAATACTCGTGTTAGTTAGCTTTGACTATTATTATTCTTATTAGACTTCAGTTGCGTTACAATACTCAACATAGCTTACAAGTGTTTGGTATGAGTTCCTTCCACAGAAATACTGTCAACTTATTATTACTATCATTAAGAAGCAAAACTTTACCCAACGTTTCCTTTTTTCACTACGTTAAGTGTTCCTTCAGGGTTCATATAATTAAGTCGGAGTGGTTACACTTTGGCTTATGCCTTTCGGGCGGTTTAAAAACTTTCGACAGAGGGTTGGTCACTAAGACTTATATACATCAACCCGTGCTTAGGTTACCTTAAATTTTCACTGACGATTATTATATTACAGCGATAAATAACATTATAATCGTTGTGAGCTTGATCAGGTGAAACATTTTTTTTTATAATAAAAATTTTGGCGCAAAAATCTTTCCAACAAATACAAAGCACAGTCCAAGCGACCCTATAAACACAAACAAAATTATCAAACAACCGTAAAACAATGAAACCAACAACAAAGTTGGTAACAAAGTAAAAGTGGATGTGTGGATAAGAAGCCAGAATAACACGTTGCGTAATTATACAAAGCTGGGTCAGGAGTTATACGGAGTTACTGTTTTTTTATATATGAGGAAATCATAATGTTGTCCAAGAAGTGTAAAACCATCCTGTAATTGCTTAGCCTACCATTTTTCCTAACCCTTCGCATTCAACAGGAACCCATGAAACATTTTGAGTTCATAATGGTTATATTTATACCAGACGTTGGACCCTAATAATTACTGAAAGTCTTTTTCAGTCAACTCAGTAAGTACTAGTGCAAAAGCAAAAACTATTAACCTCAGACGTTTGGGCCAATGTTAATTGGATAATATTTGTATTTTTAAACATTTTTATACGTGCAAATTGCTACTTTCGCTCCTTCAAAACACTCGTAATGGCGTGAAGAGACAAGAGTGCTCGAGCGACTAATCAAAAGTCGCATTGACGGAGGTTCGGGACTTGTCAGGGAAGTGCCAACTTCTGAACTTTTGACCACATCTGTGACTCCTTAATAATGGCTTTGTTATGTTGTTTGAGCACAGTAATCCGTAAACCTAATTCTGATTAACAAATTGTTTGTTTTGTTTAATGGGTCAAATGTTGTTCAAATTATTCAAATTATTAGGTACTTCTGAAAGCAGGATATAGGTGGTTTTGCTTGTTTGATTTGAGACAATTACGGCATTAATACTCGTAATTATAACCTAGTTGGTTCCATTGGAGTTACTTTGTCTTTATAAAGTATTTTAACATTGAATATACGAGTATGGTGAAACGACACTCCTCTGCCTATCTCTTCTGGGATTAAAGGCGTGATATTAGTTTTTGTTTTGATAATGATAATCAGAAGTGAGATTAGGTGATCGTCTGAAAATATTTTTTTAAACGTTTCAGTAATTGGTTCTGCGAGAAATTATGAAAAACTTATAAAACTTAATTTTGGCACGTATTCTGAAACACTGTTCTACAACAATAATGCATACTAAGCGCTGTTTAACTATTCCAATAATAATTACACTGTAGTCCAATTTGCAATCTAAATTATGGTTACTCCCTTAAAGGACGTTGTATGCAACCCGAATGAAAACGTGACACGCGAAGATGTGATAGGTTTTGTAAATAAATTAAACATAATATGTACTGTAAATGACTTCTGTAATTAATTGCAAATTAATGGCAAATTTCTATTAGTTCATCACCATATTTATTCAATACAGGCACATAACAGTTAAAAAAATTATTAGTAATAAAAACAGTTAAAAAATATTAGTAATAAAAACAGTTATAAATAATAAATAATAATAATCGATACCAGACGCAAATAAAATGAATACACAAAAGTAATTTTAAAAAAAGCAATAAATAAAAATTCATCGTTCTTAAAATTATAATATGTAAGCTGGCAACATTTTTCTCTCACTAATATCTAAATGAAATCTATCTAATTCTTTGAAATGAAAAAAAATAAAAAGAATACCTATACATAAATAAAAATATTGTTTCGTATATTATTGAAAACTTAATTACCACAAAAAACGATGTATTTACGTGGGAATGATGCCATCTGTAACGAAGACAACAACAATGACAACTGAAGTTATATTTTGTTGGAGATGTTCAGTGTTATTGGGGTGTTTGCAATAATGCTCCAATGCGGTCAAGAGTTTATTAGTAGTATTCAAGATCCTAATGTCCTATATAAAAATACATATTTGACGTATTATACAGTCTTGCATTGCATCATAATCAATGAGAATCGATACATGTTCTAATTTGACAAAACCTCAAGCTATCCCAATCTCAAAATTCTGTTCAACCTAATTAAATAGGAACGTAATTGTGTACAATATGCCGTTGTTCTAACAAATATTTGATATCGACACTACGGCGTCCAGTAACTTCAATTAAGCACAAGTATTTTCACGATGAATGGGATATGGTTTGGAATCCTGTTGGAATGCTACTCAATAACTACCCGGATGAGGATTTAGCGAGGAAATCAACTACGAGTGTGTCTATTAATTTTGCTTTCTGTAACTTCATTCTTGTACTAATTTAAACTAAGTAGATTGTCTGTTTTGTACATATTATGTAAGTTAACGTAACCTCATGTCTGTAATCCTTGAAGAAGTAGGCAGAGGAGTGTAGTACACTTTTATTGTTTTACCAGTTACGTTTACCTCCAATCATGGAATAGAGGTGTCCCATACATCGGGCACAAATCCAGACTCAGAGCCACTACTAGAAATTTTAATAGAAATTCCAATGTTGAAAAATCCAGTACTATCTGACTTGGGAATCAAACCTAGGGAATTTTAATCAGCAATAGGGCTTACAATCACTCGACCGGCGTGGCAGTACATATGGAACCGTATTCGTTGGTTAAACTGATGTATCATTACCCTTAAGTGTTTCAAGGACCTCCGTGACGCAAATAATATTTATTTTGTTTACTACAAGCTTACCAATCGTCTTGTAATTTGTATGTCACGAAATTTCTTCAGTATAATTATTGTACCGTTTGAAAAATTTTGCAGTAGCAAATTTCAACGCATCTGATGCGGTTATCCAAAAACATTCCGACCCTTCTCCATTATTATCGATAGGTTAAATAGCAAATGGAAATGTATAAGGTGCATTAAAACATTCAACAAGCGGGTTGACTAATTTCGTCCGGTTGAAGCTATTACCAGGTTGCAAGGAAGATGCAAAAAAGTAATCCAAAATAGTGCAGCCAAAAATTTCACAATTTCAAATTAATAACCGTCATGTCTGTTCTTGGGTCGAACAATTCATGCATTTCGCTACTATAATTTGTTTCGGGAACAATCGATCAACATTCCAGTCCGTTCGCTTGAATGCAGCATGCTCGCGAATTAAGTGCAGGTACATATCTGCGGGTATTGGTTTGGAATTCTACAACAGCCTCTCGGTGATTTGACGGGCTGTGCCAATCAAATCGACAACTGCGATGTTTACGTATTGATTACGAGTTTCATATCCATGCATAAACTTTTGTGTACGATCGAGCTATTTTTGTTTAAATATTTTGATGTTTCTGATTACATGTTTGAATACTGGTCTTCTCTGATAATGAAAAGTTTCAAGCACTGTTTTGTTAGGGTCCATTTTGAAGAAACGTAACCTGTAACGTGGGAATGTTCTACATTCCTCTGCCTACCTTTTCGGGGATTACAGGCGTGAAGTAACTTTTCTTAATTTTTTTTAATATCTTTAGTACCTAATGCCTTATGATTACACCGAATACATCCGCTTCTATAATATACAGCCTCATATAGCGACTGACAATTTAACTTGTGACGTCACTGCGCCCTCAGCCTGGCATGCGCTCAAATTGACCGTGAATTCGATAGTCCTAGCATTAACTAAGTTATCTGTTCTCAAAATACGTGGTTCGTTGATATACGTGTACCTACTATATTTGTGTGCGCAATTTGAACATAGCACATGTTCGTTTCGGGATAATTTATGGCTTGTGGTTGCTATTGTACTAACAAATTTTATTAAAGTTATTATCATTACAGTTATTATAACGCTTTACTGTGTTCGTTACGAGGTAGGCAGAAAGCTCTGCCAAATATCACAATCCTTAAAAAAGATATGATTGTAGATAAAAAAATCAATTAAGTTTAAAAAATAAAAATAAATCATATAATTTTCAATGAATACTACAAATTCCATCGATGTTCCGCGTAACATTGATTCCATTGCTGCTTTGTAGCAGAGAAACGTCATAAAAAAATCTTTACTCCAGCAGACTTATTGCTGTAACATTAATTATGAGTTACTGATAATAATATTACACAATTATTCAACGTTTCACTTAATCCGGTATAATAATTGAGAATATTTAAATTAAGCAACGTACTATCTGATTCAGCGTTTTGCGATCCCGTTTAGAATTATAGGTGTCCATCAAGCGTTTGGGGCTGCGGATAAGTGGGTTAAAACTGGAACTATCAAATTTACGGTCAATTTGAAACGTGACCCCGTTTCAGTGTCTTCGTGTGACCCTGCTTCTGTGAAAAGTCATAAAATGGGATTTCTACTGAACATTTGTGAATTACTAGTGGGGAGTCAGCTATATGTACTGGTATAAACTTATATAGATATTCTTTAGCTGTCACGGTAAATCGCAATTCTCGAACTCCTAATCAATTAATAAACCAAGTGTAGAAAAATGTTAATATATCTGCCCTGTTGCAGGGATTGCGGTTACACGAAAACGGTTCTATTCCGACCATTTAAACAACCGCTGGCATGTCATGTACATACCTGAAAGTATTATTGAAGTTTCTAGACTTGTAACATGACATCACGCCTGTATTTCCCCGATGGTGCAGGCAGACCAGTTATGAAACACGTCCCACTATTATAACCTTGGATGAGTTTGACCAAATATACACCGTTGTTTTAAGGCACGTCTCAAGTAATTATAAAACTCACTTTTTGCAGGACGTAAATTAAATGATGTAGTCTCAAAAAACCCTAGGACGGAATTCCACACATTAAATGAATGCTTATTTTTTTTTAATTATTATAATTATCTACTTATTATTATTTTTCTTTAACTTTCAACAGCAGCTCTTCAACGCTTTTATATATTTTTCTCTCTCACTCTTAGCAGAACTGAATATAATAAAAGGGATAAAAAGTTGCCTATTAGCAATATTCTTTGCGTTTATGGCTAAGGTTAGCAGTAAAAATAAACAAGTTTTTATCTCAAACATGTATGTAGGTATATTTAATATTTAAACATACATTTAAATAAATAGGATATTTAAGAAAATTCCTTTGTGTTTTTGCGAAAGTCACATTTACTCTTTTCTTATACACCGCCGGCACAATAATCTGTACATTTGCTTATTACGACTCATGTAACATTCGTATAATTACACATAAGTAAGGGGAAATGTATGAGCCGGTTACTCAATTCAAACGGTGTTGAGTATGGACTATTCTTATTCCGCTGAGCAGAACCGTACCTAGTGATGGAACGATATTAGGTGCCTATATGATACTATGTGACATAAAAATATAGAATCTGGTTTTTTCACATTATGTATATGAAAATGATTTTCTATAATTGTTAATGATATAGAAAAGGTTATATAAAAAACCGATTTTCCGTTTTTGTTTGCATGTTTACGGAAGGAGTGCAATGTAAATAGCACTGAAATGAACTGACATTTTACGATTTACGCGTTAAATTTTACGCAGCATTGAATCTATTAGCAGCTTAGGTGGTACGAGAAGCTGTGCTCTGGGATCCCGAACTCTCATGCCCAGGGTTTATAGGAATAAGTCTCAAGGGAGTGCTACGCCCAGTTGTGGACTAAAATAGTCTGATCATGATAATGATGATGAAGATTATAGCTAGCACATACAATAACTAAATACTGGTTGGGACGGATGGGGGAGTTACAAGACATCGATACCCGCGTGTTTTTTCAGAAGAAAGTTCGAAGACGTTTAGATAAAGCATGTGTGACCTGTAAGGACAGAGATATTTGGCACTTGAAACTCTTTGCCTACTCCGTAAGGAACCGGATGTGTTAATGTAATAATAATAATAACAACAAAATGTTGTATGTGAATACAGATATTTACGCATGGACGAAACAACGGGCACAGCCAGTACCTACATATCTGTTTAATAATGCCTTCCAACGCTAATCCTCCGTTAAAATATGTCGAGACAACAGTAACATATTATATTAAATTACTTTTAACAAACAACAACATATATTAAATTATACAAGTAACATATATTAAATTGACAGGCCCGTTGGTGTAGGGGTTAGTGAACCTGACTGTTGCGCCGGGGGTCGTGGGTTCGATTCCCATCCAGAATAAATATTTGTGTGATGAGCACAAGTCTTTGTTCTGTGTCTGGGTTAAAAAAAATCTATTTAAGTATATATTTATATGTAGGTATATATGTAATTTATGAGCCGTCTTGTTACCATACCACAAGCTCTGTTGATGCTTACTTTGGGACCAGATGGCCGTGTGTGGAGATGTCCCAAGATATTATTATCTTAAAATTGTTCATTTTAATTTTTACAGATTTTTCCTTGAAGTTGTCTGTTTGAAATACCATTAAATAGGATAAGTATTCTAGATGGATTGATGTAACGTAATAATGACCAGAGCGTCCTCATTGTTTTTATAAAAAAATAAACAACCTGGTCTAAGAGCATTAGGATGAAGAAATAATAATATGACTAAAATATAACATGATGAATAAAATTTGGCAGTGCAAATTCGGCCTCCTAAAAGAGACAGCTGTATAAGAAAAATGTTCCAGATTTTATTTCTTGTACCGGATGAGAAGTTGTCTCCATTAACCGGATGATAGTTACGCGCAAATTCGTTATTTAAAATCTAAATTTAAATTCTTATCAGTCAGCTGTCAGTTGTCTTAATTTGGATTCTTGAAAAATTAAAATCTCTACCTTGTATAATTTACAATGTGCCTATTTATATCTTAAACGCCATTGTGCCAACTGTTATGAATGATAACAGTTTTGCCATATTCCCTTTCAAAAAGTAATTCAGCACCAAAACTGAACATGTGTATGACTCATAGTGACCCAAGCTTATTAATTTTGTCAATGTATAAATCGAATTATATAGTAATAATTTTATTCTGTATAATTCTTTTTGTTTCTGAACGACATTTGTTATGGATTTTGTTTCAATATTCGCACACAGGTACCATTTAAAAAATTAAGCCAGTCCTTGGTTAGGTAATCATACTCACCTTAGACCACGCCTTAGTAATAACTTGCAGAATTGTAGACAATTAGACATAATACATGTTAATTAGACAGATAAATTTTTACTCGGTTTAGCTAAGTACACATTTTAATACTTAGTTCTATATTATTAAGAAACTTTTATAAAGATGATACTCAACATGTGTACGAGAACATTCGAATGAAGAGGTATTTTAAAAATATAATCATTTTTATTAATATTAAAAGACCGTGACGGGAATTTTTGTTTGATAAAGTCAATTGTATCTGTTGATAAAGTTATCATACATCAATAGCAATAATAAAAACGTATAGTCGATACGAATCAAAACAGAATATCAAAATATATAATGGTGTTTCTTAGAATTGTCTGTAAGACTTTCCGGATGGTCCATTAGTTGGAGAAACTAACTGCAAAGTCATGACTGTGGGTCCACTTCCCACGAAAGACAAATATTGTGTGATGAGCATAAATGTTTATCTATGTGTAAAATACTTATATTTATGACCTGTGTAGTTAAAACGCGTACGGTATGCCTAGTTTGGTATTGATAGCTATATGTGAAGATGGCCTAAAACAATATTGTAATACTAATATGTATATTGACTGCCTCGTTGGTCGTGTTGGTCGATTCCCGGGTCGGACACTACTAAATTTTTTAGTAGTGGCTTGGAGTCGCGATATGTGCCCGATATATGGCAATAGGCTCACCATTTATTCCATAGTGGGACGTAAACGTAACTGGTAAAACGTGGGAGTATTCTACACTCTTCTGACTACCTCTTCGGGGATGACAGGCGTGATGTTACGTACGTTTAATATGTATAACCTTCACCTGACCGCTGTCGACTGGAATGAGCTCTGCACCGGATTCAAAGAACACAACATGGGTTTTTTTGACGGACAAGGTTGACAATTTTTTAATTGCGAATATCTTATTGCGTCCAGCGATGGCTCATGTAATTTTGCCAGTGTTATATTATGACTATGCACATTTAAGGATATCAATACAAGAGATTAAGATGACTGTTTGAAGTGTGTGTTAAGAAAACCGTTTGAAGTCGTAAAATCTTTTATCCATGATTTGAGAGTGAAATAATTGCTGTTGTACCAATATTTGTACCAATTAATAGCAGTGCTTCGATTATTGTGTGACGTTGTAAATGCAATGTAAAAATTAACCTTAATAGACAGAAAGATATGAATCTTTTCAATAATAATAATCAAGGATAGTTTCTGTATTTTATATTTATTCGTAAATAAGTCTATTTCTACGAGCTTTTTTAGTCTATGCAATGCAGGAGTAAATAAGCGAAAAAATAAATGGCATTAAAACGATTTAATATTTATATACACATTTAAATATCGGAAATAACTTATACAGACTTAATTTCAAATATTTTAAAATAACAATATCTACGATTTCGACAGGATTTCCTTCATTGCCAGCTCTATTTTCAGCTGTATACACGCCACTCGTTCTTGGAAAATCTGATTTACTAAACTCAATCTCTTCTGTTCCAACATAGCGTTCTCCTTTATCAGTCTTTGTCTGAGTTCCTGCTCTTCTGGCGAATGGATCTCCTTACTTTCCTTGTTGGGCTGCAAGTTCCCTTCTTGCTTATTCTTCAAGGCGACATGACTCCTAAGTTTGACTATTTCGAATTGTTCCGAGTTTATTTTCGCTTGCAACAACGATTTCAACTGGAGATACTCGGCATTCTCTAGTTCGAGTCTTAGGACCTTCAGTTCTTTTTCTGTGAATTTTGGTTTTTCTCTCACTGGTTCTACCGGTGGGATTTCAGTAATCGGTGCTTCTAATTGAGGTTCCTTTGCGTCTAGTGCTTTGAAGTCGAAATTATCTTCAAACTCTACTGGGAAAGTCGGATCTTGTACTGACGGAGATTCATCTAACTTGTCTTGGAATGCATCTGAAACACCTATCGGTGTTTTAACCTCTGATTCGGCTGCTTGCGGTCCAGTTTCGTTGGGTTGTGAGTTTCTTCTTATTGGTTCAACGTTCCTTTCTTCTCTTGCGTCGTCTGGTTTATCATCCATTGAGGGCGGCAGAGCTGGCAACGTGTTCGGTTCCACTGACTTTTGAACCGATCGTAACATTCTCTAAAAAAAATAATTAAAATCCATGAAAAAAATCGTTTTTGAACAAACGGGATTTCAAATTACATTTTTAACACATGAAGTTATTACACTTGAAAATCTTAGTAAATTATTGACTTTAATGTGTCTAGAAATAATGTTGTTATTACGTAAATTGTATGAGCACATTAATGTACTTCAAATCTATTTTAGGTTTTAAAAATAATTGTAATTTGAAAATAATAGGATCCTTTGCATCATTATAGCTTTGTCATTTTTTCTAATATTCTAATGAAACTAGAAACAGTAATTATCGCGTTAATTTCTAGGAGCGAGCATATCAAAGTAAACTACAGCAAGTCCGCCGTTCAAATACATTCAGTCGGCTTAAACGTGAGTTCAAAGGAGTACAGAAGGGAGATTTCATTTATACTTTGTTGTCGCTAACCAAGAGCTAACTTAACGCCAAGTGGGATTTTGTAGCGGCGAGGCCTAACGCTCGCGCGCTCGAGGCGCACCTTGAGCTGCGTGACGATGCGCTGCGCCTCCCACAGCTGCTGGTCGCGCGCGTGCGTGATGAAGCCGGCGTGCATCTCGGCGTGGATCTGGCTCAGCAGCGACTCCTGCTTGCGCAGCTCGGCGCGCAGCGCGCCCGGCGCCCGCGGCACGTCGGCCGGCAGCGCCTGCAGCGGCGGCTCGTACCTGCGCCCGACGCGAGCCGCATGGCCTCAATATAACAATTAACGTCGTAAAACCGCTAGTAGTGGCTCGGAGTCTGGATTTTTGATCTGTGTATGACAGTAGGCTCCCCCTTGTTCCATGGTAGGGCGTAAACATAACTGGTGGAACGTGAGAGTGTACTACATTCCT
>DWFO01002942.1:0-12983 GCA_018246595.1 Mimoniades nurscia nurscia | reverse complement strand
CACGAGTAACGAGATACGAGAAACAAATTCCATTTAAAAGCGTTACTTGCCACGACATTTTCAGTGATAACAGTATGCATAAACAACCTCAGCAAGATCAAAAGGCTCATTCTTTTTGACAAAGTACATGTACATACTTAGGTACGTACGTACGTATGTATGTATGTATGCATGCATGCATGTATCTATATATGCATGTATGTACGTATGTATGTATGTATGCATGCATGCATGTATGTATATATGCATGTATGTACGTATGTATGTATGTACATATGTACATACATGCATATATACATACATGTACATACATGCATATATACATACATGTACATACGTATATTTATATTACCACACGAGGCTTGAAAGGCGCTTCCAGTTCTCGCCGCTCGAGCCGTTCCCAATGGATTGGATGGAAGAAGTCCTGGTCGCGGATGTCGCCGTGCATGCACTCCGTGCCGCCCAGCCGCGTTCGAGAGTCTTTATCTAACAACTGTGAATCAAACCACATCTTAGAGACCTTTAATGTAAATTACATAAAAGTTGTTATAACTTATTGAAGGAAATTATGATTTCGAGAGTGTTATTCGTATTATAGTGAGATACCTAAGCAGTATTATACTTCTTGAAGTTATTATATTCCGTTGTCCCTATTATTACGCAAGAAAATTTCTGAACACTCACATGAACACAGAAGCAACATTGTTGCCTATGACATTAAAATACTTTGTCTAGTCCATTGCAGAATGTGTTTCTATACAAAAAGTTCATTAAATGCTACTTTTTTTTTAACGCAGGATTTAATTTTAAGTAGGTACGGACCTTAAATTGGTATTCGTCCGTTACCAATACTCCGGTTCGTAATGAATGAATTCACTCGATCGGAATTTTCTTTTTGTTTACATTATGTCTGGCATATTGACGCATCTACTGGATTAAATAAAATATTCTATTAAACAAACAAGAGCTCGAGTACGTACCCTGGTGAGTATGCTAAGTGATTCCTTCGATAGGAAGCGAGGGTAGGACGGCATCTCGTTACAAATGGACCAGAACAGCTCGTCCTCGTCGCAGCCGCTGAACGGGCTCTGGCCGATCAGCATCTCGTACAGCAGCACGCCGAAGGACCACCAGTCCACCGTTTGGTTATATTTAAGGCCTTTTATGATCTGAAAAATATGAAAAAAAATCTTTGAAGTATTCAATGTTTGCAATATCATGTAATAATAAGTATGTCGAATGAATTTCACATTGCCAATTTTTAAGAATTTGATTAGCTAAATCGGTTTTAAGCTGTTGATACTGTAGCTCGAACTTCAAATTTTCATATAATCCTATTGTTATAAAACCATTTTTGGTTTTAAAACCAACCAATTTTTGTTTTAAAACAAACCAAATTTATGGTTATAAAACCAACCAAATTTCTAAAACAATTTTAATAGTTTGCATGGCAATAATCTCACCACCTATTCGATAGAGGGACGTAAACGTAACTGGTGAATCGTGGGATTGTGCTACATACATTCCTCTGCCTACGTCTTCGGGGATTACCGACGTGATATTGCGTACAATGTTACGTAATTTTAATGGTGCAATATTTTGAGTACTACCTCTGGTGCCATGTAGTCTGGAGTGCCACAGAAAGTGTCCGCTGTTTTATCCAGATATATCTGCAGCTTACACATTCCGAAGTCAGCAATACGGACGTGACCGTCGAAATCCAACAGAATGTTATCCAGTTTTAAATCCCTGATAAGAAATATATTAAATGTTTAAAAATATGATAAGCATATTAATTAATAGCATTGAAATCTGATTTCGATAAGCTAACAGCATGAAGTGTTGTAAACGAATGGAGTCGCAAAATAAAAAAAAATCCTCGTGGACCACAATGTTGAATGAATGATCAACGAATCAATTAATGATTTAAGCGGTAATGTCGTAAAAGGACAATAGAAAATTCGTTTCATAAATATTAACGGTAGCCATTAGTGACCTTACCTATAAACGATACCCCTTTTATGGAGGAATTTGAGACCAGACACAATCTCTGCGGCGTAAAATCTTGCGCGTGCTTCGGGGAACCGTCCGCTTTGTTGAATATGGAACATCAGATCTCCACCGTTCAAGTATTCCATCACGAAAAACAGATGAGACTGGACAGAAAAACAGTTTAACTCAATTTTTTTTAATGTAGATATGTAATCTGATGTAAGTTTGCTGCATACTAAACGTTTTTACAGTAAGAATTTAGTAGATTGATAGTTATTCAGATGTTATTATGACCATGACTATGTCAACCTAACAATATGTGTTTGACGACGGTTACTAAACTCGATGTAACCTCAGAGGTACTGAAACACAAATACATATGTGAGACTTTTACAAGGTCTAACATAGAATCAGATTATCCCTTTCAAGTTTCTAAATGCTTCTTGGTACCGTTACGAATGTTTTATTTAACAATACACTTACATCAGTTTGGAAAGTGGCGAACAAATGACAAAGATAGGGATGGTTTGTGCCTAGAGCGAGGACTTTTCGCTCTATCAACGTGCATTCTACGTCGTCGTCTTCCAGCACCACGTCCTTCTTCAGACATTTCACGGCGTAATAGTATTCTGTGTCTCGCAGTTCAGCCAGTAGCACCTGAAAGTGTAAAAGATTATACGTAATCGTTTAACGAACGTACAAACGTCGTCTAAATTAATATAGTAGACGTGTTCTTGAGCGATTATCAGATGGTAGATACATATCTAAGAAAACATCTACGCAGTGGTTGAAATGCATGACGTATTCACATTACGAACCGTTCTGAGATGACTTTTCTCCTGAATTTAGAAATTATCTGGGTTAACTGATTATGATGTCAAATTAAGGGGAAACATTTAGGTACTTTCATTATATAATAATGAAACGCTCCGAAAACGAACTGACAAAATTCCAATCGTGAAGATATTGCACTGATATCAATTACCCACACAACCAGTAAATATATTAAAAAACATAGTAGGTCGACCTTAGCCTAAAGTACTATTTGAAAATAATCAACATTTCCTTAAACAATTTAAAAAAAATCAGTATTTCCTTAAAATATAGACATGATGACATTCACAATTTTTTTTTATGTGAAGTAAAATGGACTTCGCATTTTGCAATGTTTAATGACTAAATTATACACAATAATTGACTTATATTGGTACCATACATGATGCCTAACCATTGCAATTATATAGATGATGTGTACGAGATTTGTGTACAAAGCGCGTATAAATAAATCAAATTACTTTTTTCCCAAATGACGATGGTTTTGGATTCGTCCCGAGGACCACTAAGAACCTACAACTGAGTGTCCGTTCTGAATTCTTCATACCTAGTAACACCCACGCTAAGTCGGCTCCTCTTACTTGTATAAACATTGTGATTTATAAACGGGAAAACGTAAGTGACATCCGCGCGGCAGTCACCTACTTAGCTCGAATTTTACAACTCAATTATATTGCCGCTTTCTCTGTAAATTTGGCCGCATTTCAAACACAGCCGGGCCAACTGTATCAAAAACCAGGAAGATATAACTTGGCATGTGACGTAATGTACGCGTGAATTTTAATTAAGCGCTAATTACACGAACCAACTGCCCTCTTTAAGTATTGACACGTGAAGATATTTTTAACGGTGCACTTATAGATTTTGTGCGCGATGTTTTATTGTTTATTTCGATGTAATGACAGCGCGTGATAAAGAGCACATTATGTACATTATTATTATTATTGTACATTTGATAAATTAAAGATTTATTAATAAACATTTTTGTGTAAGAAACATTGAGCACAAATAGAAGAATATCTAAAAAAGACTGCACGGAGCTTACCCTTATTACGTTAATCTGGATGGTACATGCTACTAAAAGATCTAGAGAAACAAAGATTACCATAGAAAGGTCTCTATTGAATAGAGAATCGTGCGACTAATATTGTATAAAATACATGGGTTACAGTCAATATAATTGTACAATAAGTAAAGTAAATAAGCTTGATTTAGTTTTATTTAATTTTTCATTTCTTTTTTGCAAAATATTTATTTATAAAAAGTTTATAATAGACAGCATCAGTACTATAAAATCTTTTATTTGGAATTCTGCTTTTGCACCCCAAATAATAGCATACATCAGATCTAAGTATACACATTTACAAACGAAAAATAGCCACACACGTTACGTGCGGCCACAGCACGTGTTTTCTGACGTTTAAAATGTGGCCTGTGATGTCAAAACCAAAAATAGCCACAAGTTGTTACAAATATTGGCATAACAGGTGAACCAGGGCTAATGCAGTACGGGTGGCAGGTTGCCATTACAAATATGTATGGTTAGGATAAGTGTAAGGCAAATTCTTTTTTTATTTACAGACCATATACAATTATAGGTATTTGAGGATTCGACATGGCCCGTGTAATTGTTCGAATGTTGCACAACACTCGACGCGTAGGTACGACATACGACATTTAGCAATAACGTAGGACGTTGCCAAACATCGCGACGGACCGTCTCAAGCGGAGTACGAACTTTGCGGCACTTTTCAATACCTACTGCTCAACTTCACTAATCGTAACCATCAATATATTCACCTATGCATACCTATATCAAACAATTGAGAGTACCTAAGCTCATTTTAAAAAGGCTCGTGACCCATCGAATCTAGAACACGATAATATTTTAATAGACATTTTTTTCTTAAATAAATTAATCTTTTGTGTAAATGTATTTATGATGATACATTTTTAAGTAACCAAATTTTATACTGACAATAAGTAACACGGGTGATTTTTGGACGGTTTCATTGTTTCTATAATTGTTTGCTAGTCGTTCTCTCTAAATATACCCGGGTTTACATTCTAACTAGAGTTCGTTAAGTTCATCGTACTCTTCGCGACTCATTATAAATATAATTTGACATTTCTTAGTCTCGGAAGAAGCGACCACGCGTCATATGAAACGATAAATTTATCTTTCGCCAGCCGCACGGCTCTTTCGACTTCGCGATACGCAGAACAGCAAATTACACCAATTGATTTCATTTTCTTTAAACCATGTTACATTGAAGAATCTTCGTCGATTTGTTCATTTTAACATTAATCTATTTTTATTAAGATTAAATTTATTATATTTATATACATACAGTTGACTACATTGATAAGGCAGACGTAGTTAATAAATATGGTCAAACTAAAATAAAATTAATCTATGTGTACAACAAAGTAGTTTTGGTAATATTTTTTCCAATATACGTAACATCATGGCTGTAATCCTCCAGAGGTAGGCAGAGGAGTTAATACTCTTCCATGTTTCACCAATTACGTTTACGTCCCAAACCAATTTTTCAATAAATTGTCCAATAGTCCAATAGCAAGCCACCTTTCGATGGAAGTCTGTGTAACCTATGGTGCCACGCTTGCAGGTATTACTGCAGCGCAGTAATCAGACTCATTGATCAACGAAAAGCATCTTTATGTAGAAGTTCAGTCAATTGATTCCTATTCACAATTCTTGTTTATGACATTATGATATTCATATTATCAGCATTAGATCTCCTTTTCTCTTTCTCTCTCATCTCTCTGGCGCCCCCTTCAAATCACAATTATTTTCTAATGTATCCCAGAATATATAATTTTATTCTCCAAATATATGCAACTGCATTAAATCATCGCTTGATTTAAGACTTCTTTGATGCATGTTCGCCGAAGGGAATGTAAACATACATACGTAGATAATAATTTTCAAGCGCTTGCTGTTTGTGTGTCAGAGTGTGACACCTTCAAATTATTACCTCTGTTTTTATTTGCGTATTTGTGATACAGAATGCGAGCTCGTCACAGGTAGTTTCTTCTCTCAACAACTCACCACATATAGATACCGGCACTAGAGATATATGTATTTGTAGGCGAAAGCCAGTGATTTTTTTTCTTGGCAAATTCTCTTGTTTCGTGTATTTTTAGGTTGTGTTCGCGCATGTTTTGTGCATTTTGATTGTTAGAAAACGTTTCAAGGCGGAATGGTCAAAATTTTTCCGGTCAAAGGCAACGTTTAAAGATAAATTGAGTGCCAGGAAAGTAATACAATCGGTTACAATTAACTGAAAGGGGCAAACTTTCGGTTGTATATGATTTTTCTATATACAAAGTTTTGGAACTCAACAATCAAACTTGTTTACCGTTTTAAAATAAACTATGTACATACTTACTTTTATATGGATAATACAATTTATGTTATCGTAAAAGCTTAACGATTTCATAAACGCTACATATATAAAGTTCGATTTCCACGCAATACTTTTCTGTATTATACTAAAAACCTGATATTCTTGATAATAATAATAATAATAATAATAATCATCATCATCAGTCTACTGCAGTCCACTGCTGGATATAGGACTCCCCTGTTCATACTTCCCACGCTGGGCATGCGGTTAGCGATTTTTGATAATATCACCACTAAATCGATAGCCATTTCTTAGTTAACTACTATATAACTGGTGAAACGTAGGAGTGCTCTACATTCCTCTGCCTATCTCTTCGGGGATTACAGGCGTGATGTTACGTAATTTCTTAGATCGATTATTTGCTTTTTATAATCTATGTCAATAATTTAATCTGATATAACTGCTCAAAATCATGACAACATTACATTTTGTTTCATGTTATTCAGCTATAAATTTTCATATCCGATGTCGCTTAATACCGTTAGACGCATAAATAGTGCCAATGTTGCCAAAGTATTTTTACATATAAAAGGATTAAATATATTTGAATTATATTAAAACTGTATATTTTCTGAATGTTTTAGTTTCTTTGCATTCCATGAAACTGACAAGAGAGATTCAAGTACGAGTGAGATATTTTGACCTTTCTGAATTCTCACGAGTAACGGGTCATCTGTAGGTCAACCTGACCAAATTTAAACCTAGCTTTTATTAAATATAAACTAATTTTACAATGGAAACTTACAGTATGATTTTTTATTGCAATTCTGAGAATAGTAAACAACCTTAATAAAGCGCTAATGTAAATATTATACAACGTTTTCAGTTATCTCGTCACGTTACTAATGCCGTTATCGATTTGTTGTCAGAAGTTGAATATAAACAAGTTAGCACTTTCAACTGTACATATTTGTTTTCTAAACGAATAACTACGTAATGCTGGGAATATTGTTCCGACAAGTGCCAATTTTAAACCCAGTCATATTCGTCTTGTCTGACACATGACGACTCTTTAAAGCACAACTGGGTCAGCGACAGAAAACAAAACTTGCTCTAGGTATATTGGAAAGATATTAATTTTCTCCTCACAGCGTGCTAGTCAAAAGTTACCTTAAATAATGTGAACTATTTTAAAACTCAAAAATATTTATACACACATTTTACAGGCGATTTTTTTGCGTGTCAATTTTATATTATATATGTATAACATTGTTTTAACAAAGCGTGAATATCTATATATATTGGTTTTTAAGAAAACTTAAACTTATGACGAAAAGAACAAATTCATAATTTCGAATACAATGATGATGACACACAATATTAAAATTTATTCTTCAGTAGGGTATGACGATCGTTTCATAACTTATTCAATGCTTTAGACGAACATAATATAATAGATACATCGAACCACGATTCAAATATTGACATGAAAGGCCGAGTGGCGCGATATTTGTACTTGTGTTTATTTTTATCTTCGAAATTCGAATTAGAAAATATTGTTCGTTTGGACGCCGTAGGCGGACGTGGGTGAAACAAATTTTAATTTTGGAACAATGCAGCTCTACATATTTTAAAGTAGTAGGTACTTCCTCAGTAAAGTAAATAAAAATAGCCGGTGAAGATGAATGTTTATTAGGTACACTGCGGTATTTTGGAAGCGCTGAATCATTGGACTGCCTACATACAACTAAGACTAAAAAAGAGTTGTTTTTTAAGACCTAAATCTACGTAGATAGGTCGCACGCAGGGTGAACTTAATAGGTACTTGGTGGCTCTTCTTATAACCTATTTTTGAATCCGCTGGTATTATATTTACCCATAAACAATGCCCATCGACAAGCAGTCTACTTTTTTAGGACTTTGCTTAAACACAAAAAGATGTAGATTTATAAGCATAACTATCTACTTTAACTGAAATGACTACGACCTTCCTTTTCGTCGAAAATATAAGGTTCGAAGATTAAACCAAAATGTATGTTGTACCTATTTATTCACGTACCTTTCCAAAGCTGCCCTTGCCAAGTACTTTAATGAACTGAAAATCTTCAATAGTGTATTTCCTGAAGCGAGGAATAGTCCTCGCCGGCGGTGTGAACCTACCAGTCTTCCGGAACAGTCCATACGCAGTTGATTGTTCTGTGAATTTTTAAAGGAAAATGTTAAGCAAATCGGAATTTAAAAGGAAAAAGTCAAACAACAGATTGTATTAAAAAAATAGTTTAATAACTTGTTTTACAACACGTACAAAATTATTTTATGTCATAAATTGTTTTGCAAATAGAAAGACTAGCGACTAATATTACAATGACTAATTGTCTACTGGAACCACAGGCTCGTTAGTAGATATCCACGATTTTTAAAAGAAAGTACTTTACATAACTTAATTTTTGTTTGACACGTTGATAAATTACATTTAATGATAAACTTATAGGTATAGCTATAATTCTTATAATTAGTGTAAAATAAAATTGAACTGCATAAATATTAATATTTTTAACTTCAAAAACTTTATAATGTATCGATACGGTTGCGTTATGTATATTATAGAGTCAATTATTATCATATTCTTTAACACTGTATATTTAATAAGCTGTATATTTAACACTGTATATTTAATAAACGTAACACTGTATATTTAATAAACGTAACACTGTATATTTAATAAACGTTACAAATGATAGGAAAAGTGTAGATATGCTTCTTGTTAGTTCGGTATGAGTATGAGTATGAGTTATTGGCACAACTGCTCTGGCATTTCTCGTCGTCTTCCCGAGATTTAAAACATTGTAAACATCCTTTATAATTTATTCGACTTTCGTTTCACATGATGTTATCAGATGTCGCGAAGCTTTGAGCGGATATACGTAACTTCTTAATTGTATATGGGTACTTCAATAGCTAAGAAAACAACGCTTATTTAAATTTCTTTTGTAATTTGTTAAAATATGTATAACATAGCTCTTTGATGAGTTTCTAACATAGAAGTCATTTTGTATCTGTACTGTTTCAACTTTTACCTGTAGCTTTTATGTAATTCGGATGATACATACCTATATATGTATAATACCAATATAAAATATACATATATACATATATCGCCGTTAATTTATTTATTGCTTGTTTTAGTTACGCTTTCATAAACATTATCAGTAAAATTGTCGAATTATCAGTTCATCGACGACGTACAAAAATACGAATACCGCTAAAAATATTATAGGTACATACTTACATAGCTCAGACAGAGCAATATGAAGGTCATTCCGTATAATTCTGGACTTCATAATGTAACATTTTATAATGTTTAGTAAGAAATAAAATCTTCATACCTTGCTATGTGTAAATATGAATTGATCATTATACATTTCGTTTCTCTGCCAGCTAACAAATCAACCATCTAATAGCTTGCAATATATATAGTGATGATGGTTATACAGGGAAGTCGCCAGTGTTTTCGTCGTTGATAAAAAAATGTACTATGCTAAGAAAACATCGATTTGGGTGTGTTGAAAGCTATTTTTATTCGCAAATTAAATTGACGCTGTAAACAGAAGGCTTAGCATCAGATCTGGGGGACAAGTACAATGAGAAAACGAGTAAAACAACCTTGAGTAAATAAAACATTAGAAAAAGTGGAGTGGATAATGTACAAAGTACTCGTATGTACTGAGATACTGAGGGTTAAATCACAGATAAAGTTTTATATCCTCTCGTAAACCTAGGGCTTAGGTTTGATAATGTTAATACTTAAACACCGTTGCATAATAAATTAAACGGTTAATACTTAGAACAATTCTCAGAGTTTCATTTGATCACTAAATAGGTAGAGCGTGTGCTATGGTCATTAACTACATAAATTATTCTCTAAATATTTATCTAGACAATTCTATACCAAACACGGAACAAACACTGGGACATTCACACAAATATTTTCTATGGGAATCGAATCCCCAACCTCTGGGTCAACTGGCGGATCCGCTAATCATCAGACCGGGCACAAGAATGCACAACCATGTACATAATATTATTTCCATTTGTATTCACGGCATAGGTTTTATTAATTAATTAAATGATATAGAATACCTACAATTAATATACACTTAAAATCGTTGGTACGAGTACTTATCGTACCGCTGTTTCTGTCTGCTCCAAAATGGGATGTTTCAATCGCTTGCCAGAAAGATGAATTACAATAATTAGTTTATTCCTTTTATTTATTACGTCTTATTTATCATATGTCTCAATGTAAAGTAATGTATTGGAAATTATTACAATCAGGTCAGTGAGAGGATTATTGTGAACTGAATGTTTCTAGTTTTAGCGTGTGCGTATTTATCGTACATCAAAAGCTTTTATGGGGCAATTGCACTCGAGGAAGAATGACGTAAGCTTACATATGGAAAACTGTGTTATAAGCCGATTTCACAGGAACTAATGTTATTTTTATTATTTTACTATGTAACATAACATGCAGTACGTTGAAATGTCCGTTGTCACACTACAATAGATATGTATGTATCAATGATCGACTCAAATTTGCCAGAAATATTTGTCCGATTTTTAACGTTTTACGAACCGAACGTCTCGTTATCCCGCGGCGAAGTAAATGTTTTACTGTATGTTTGTTAAAGAAACAAACAAAATGTTATTTATTTCCTGGTGAAGTTATTAAATATTTATTGTCTACATGAATAAAAAAATACAAGTACAAAGACTGCTTATGCAAATGTCAAAACATATAAAGTAACAAAACTGACAAAGACCTTTCGTTATTGGCATCTTTTATGAGTGATTCCTTTCCAAAATTCATTTATTTTCATCCTATATCTTAACATACTTGTTATTGTGCTTATGCCATTAAGAGACAAGACTTCCGAGAAATCTTTTGCGTATTTATAAATTTCTGGCGAAAAGTGATTTGTTTGTCTCTGTCTAGCGCCTTCGATTGTTTGGTACGTTTGTTTTTTTAAGAAAAATAGACGCGTCATCTGATTGTTATGAGTGACGGACATCTGGCTCGGTACGAGTATCTGCACTCCGTTTCCCGCCATAAACATAACAATACAGTCTGTAAAAAGAACTGAATGCATCATTCGTTACCGGGATATGTTAGAGCGTTATTATGTGGTAAACACAGATAAAGTATACACGAAGTGAAGTTTTTATTTTTTCCATGGCTGTTTTTAGTAAAGTTGAAGATATAGCCATATAATCGTACCAATATTTCTAATTATACATAGTACACAAAACTCTAATTTATCAAATGTTTGTCGAAAGAAGTGAGGTTGTATATTTATTTCCAAATCAAATGACGGATTTGTAAAAATATTACGACACCTCAGACCTATATCGTGTAGGAGTTTTTGTAAAGTAAAAAGAATACTTTTTATACTCAATATGTTTATCGAAGAGTTATTTCACTGAATGATGTTTTTTAAAGTACATAAGTAACTCAGTACCGTTGCATCCAATTCACTCATCGATATATAAATTCGTGTTGTAAAGTAACAGTGTTGACTTCAAGAAATGTTTTGGTTATAAATATCAAAAAGCAACCTATAATTAATAACCTATAATAACTTTTTGACTGCCTCGTTCGTCATGTTGGTTGCAAGCGCGACTGCCGAACGGGAGCTCTTGGGTTCGATTTCCAGGTCGGGCACTGCTATATTTTCTAATTTAGATTTTCTAGCAGTAGCTCGGAGTCTGGCTCGGAGTCTGGATTACAGGCGACATGTTACATTTAACCTATAATAACGCAGCTAGATATATAGCATTTGATATTATTTATTTCCCTAAATTCTGAAAAATATATCATTCCATATCAATTAAGTATGTTTAGTTTTATCTTTGGAAATGTTGAAACTTTAATGTGTTATGAAATCATGTAATGCATTTTGCAAGTGAGTGCATAAAACAGATATTTAAGGAGAATGCGGAAATCGAAGTATGCCGCATCGCCTCTCAGCGTTTCCAGAGAAAGTCCTGTTACCGTTTCAACATGCATATTTATAGAAAGCTTTCGAAATACATATGTATTTGCTTTTTGCCAATTGTGTCATGAAGCGCATATTTTATTACCTCCATCTACAACATCCTCTCAGAATAGAATTTATGGGTGAGTTTGTTTAGAAGAACAGAAATACATATGTAGGTATTATGTTGTACGAAAATAGTGCTTACCTTACCGTTCCCAAATGGATACCTATTTAAAGAGACTTTTGTAAATGTTATTTTATTATATTTAATACAGGTAGAGATGTTGAAATATGCAGACGTGTGTAGTTAGTGGCGGCACAATAAGCACACAAAACCAGACAAAACATTAAAGGTAAAATAGGTGAATATACAATTCAGTAAAATAAAGTGTACTTACACCAATTTTATACATTTTGAAACATTCGACATGCGAAATGAATTTGTCTCACCCAACTCCTGTTCCGAGAAGTCTTCAGTCTCCGTTGTATTCGACGGGATTCCTGTAGAAGTGCTGGGACTGTCTCCACCTGTAGAACGGACTTAATATGATCTTGCCCTTTTGAGGGCATCAAAATAATTTCCGATATTGTAAGTCAATACACATTTCAATTGTTATATAGTTTATTTGGGCAAACATTTTAGTGCAGTATCTAAATTTTGACTGCCTCGTTGGTCGTGTTTGTTGCAAGTGCGACCGCCGATCGGGAGGTCCCGGGTTCGATTCCCGGGTCGAACACTACAAAATTTTCT
>DWFO01002941.1:0-12984 GCA_018246595.1 Mimoniades nurscia nurscia | reverse complement strand
TAACAGGTGAAACGTGGGAGTGTTCTGCATTCCTCTGCCTACCTCTTCGGGGATTACAGGCGTGAAGTTACGTTTACGTTTCAGATTTTTAGGATACAGATTAGTGGCCAAGACATCAATTACTATATTAAATTCACTTAAACATTCAGCAGGGTATTACATAACTATATTTATCCGACAACACCAACCGGGAGAGCAATTTTTTATCATATCACCTTTCTTAGAACGTTGTGTAGCAATTCTGTTAGAACCAAGGCGCTTCGCTGTCAAAAGTTGACTGTATATTATTCTACCTGCAACTTCAAGGCGTCATATTGCCGTTTCGGTTAAACGTGACGGGAACAGTTTATGGGCCTTTGTTCCTTATCTCTATAAAATCTTTAGCTCTATCGCCACATTAGATTTTTACACCCTTGTATTGTGTACACATTGTTAGCAAAAGGGCACGGCCAACAAAGGAACGCCGTTGGCAGAGTGTCGGAAATTTTATAAATATAAAAAAAATGATGCGACTCTTATGTTTACTTGTAAGTACTTGTTAACGTACTTTGCTGAACACGAGTAGCTGTATAAAATGTTGTCTGCAACACATTAACAACACAATGTTAAATTTCACAGTACTTTGCCTTTGCTCAGTTCGTATAATGTAATGCAATAATAATGACGCACGCAAATATACGCTTGTGAACATGTCTCAAGCGTTCCTTTATCGTTATACACAATTGTATTACGTTATATATGTGTACTGTACATACCTACTAGATACGTGTATGATGGCGTAAAAAAAAATCATTAATGATTGGAATAATGGTTGGATTTAGTATTTTGTATAAAAGTTTCTCCATACTATTTGTAAGGAAATTGACAAATAATATATATTCATACGACCCCAAATATCTCCGTGCAGAATGCCTATTGCCGAGCCTATTGCCATATACCAGGCCCAAATCTAGACTCCGAACTACTACTAAAAATCTGGGTTCGATAAACTCGAATCGTACCCAGGACCTCTCGATAAGCAATCGAGCTTATAAGCCACTGGACCAACGAGGCAATCAAGACCGACCAAGAGACATCATTAATGCATGTTCCACCGAACCACTTATGTGGGTATTAGACATCTACCCCTGAATACAGCGCTTAAGCTAATTGTAGTTTTAAACTAATACAAATGGTACTCGTTAGTAACTTACTGCAGCTTCAAATGTAACTCAGTTATTTGTTAGTTTGAGGGGTTATATTTATATGCGTCCCGAACTATGTTGATTAATGGAATGTTACAATCAATTACTACTTCATTATTTAAAAAGGATTCACAGACATACTCGTAGTGTTAATATTTGTAGCGCTTTTAGTGTACAGATTGATAGCAGGTATACAAGTATTTAGATTACAATATGATGTTATATAATTTGCCTGAATACATTAATCATCTAATTCAACTTAAAGACGATATCTTAATAGAAAACGAGGGTTCGTTCTAAATTCACTTGTTAACATATACTAATAGAAGCTATTTGTTTTTCGAATAGTGCATTTGTAAAAGCCGAACTGTGTCAGAAGGAATTTCCGAAGCAGAAGTGATAGTAGTCTGACGTAGATGATGCGCCAAATGGTCCCTCACTAAGTTCTCTTTGAAACGAGCAATCCATTTTATTGAAATCCAATCTTATGTCGTCTACATACGGTTGATATTCTTTTATTCTAGAACGTGAACGCACACGCTGCATGTTCCTATAGTGATGCTGGAATACGGTTAACTGGACAACCCGATTACCAGAGGTTGATGGTCATCCTTTGACGCAAGTTGGACCTTTGACGTCATCTATTTTCTAAAAATTTTCCTTTCTTGTAGTGTCTGCATTATTTTACACGGGTATATATATTATTCGATTATATGTATATATCGATAAGCACTCGCGCCTTCGGTTGTTAAGTATATGATCATTATGGTAAAATAAACAATATTCTTTATTTTTCTCGCTGCTACTCGTATATCCTTTTCTATTACATTTTATTGTTCCCACACAGAATCATTATTTGGTTTCTAGGGAAATCAAACATAAATGGATAATAAATGTCAGATTTCTTAAGACACTTTCCCAATAATGCGATAAATGAAATGTAGTTAGACGGGAAGTCAACAGGAAAATCTCCTATCATCTGAGAGGATAACTTTAATATAATTTCTTTTAGGTAGAGCTCTTTAAATCCAATAAAAATAAAATCTCGGATTAGTCCATAAAACTTACGGAATCGTAACCTTCACAAAATGTAGTTTGACAAAATTAAATTTTCACACTGTAATCATTGTAGACTAGTACTTATTTAAGGAGCGTATTCATTTTTAAAAGACATTTCGTCATTAATATAATGTAACAAATTAACTCAGTTATGTACAGGTGCCAGTAGCTATTTACAATCAGGTAGCCCTGAAGCCTGTTAAAAATTAGGTATGTATATTTTTTAAATATTTTTTTAAATAATCACTTTTTAATTTCTCGTGTACTATGAAATAATTTACATTAGAAATTTAATATTTTCGGATAGTGTCTTGTGAAGAGAAGTATGAATAGTGCAGAGTAGCTTTAAATACTTACTTTACTGGGTACAATTCAGAATCCTTGGGTTAAATATCAAATGGGAATACATATTATAATACTAATAATTCGTGAAATTCTTCTCAATTTTTCTCAAAGGATGTTCAAATAATATTCAGATAATCACAGCGAAAAATATGATTCTGCAGCAATGATTTTCAGACGCTCTAACTGTGCTTTCACACACTCGACGAATCTCAAACCCACTCGAACACGAGCGAGTGAACAGACGGCTCCCGCCCTTCCGTATTCCCATATTGTTATCGCGAAAGGGGGTAATTCAGACGTCGTCGTCAGGGGAAAATTAGAAGTTTTTTACTTTTTATCTATCATACTTGTTAAACAACATTTCAAAGATTTGTATATATTACGTTAAACGCCAGATTTACCACTGATACCCAACTTTTCATATCTAGTTAGGCCTGCATGCTTCATTATTCCATAGCCGTTGAAAAACCATCTGATAATTAAGAATTAAATTAAGAATCAAATTTTGATTCTTAATTTGTTAAATGAGGGTTTCAAGTTACCAGAAGCTATAATATTTACTTATAATTACTTTGTAATGTTGCAAAAACAATTTTAAGTACCGTCTGAGTATTTTACGTTCAGGGGGACTATAGAATGACCTGCTATTCTGACTGGTACGTATAAGATGTTAAATAAACTTCCATGTAATAAATCTCTATGTTCCCTGAATACGGAACTTTTCAGCAAAATCCAAATATTCGTATTTGTCATATGCTACGCATTGGTTTTAACGTTTTCTAAAAAGTAAAAAAGAAATTAATAATGAAGATGATTAGGTACCAAAAACGTCTTGTTCCCCATCGTTCATCATAAGTTCACATGTCACCGACTGGCTGATATTGGACTATACTTGACTAGAAATATCGTATCCCTTTAGCATTGCTATGCAAATTTTAATTTCCACTAGTGTTTTGGGAAGTAAAATTATGAAATTAATCATTACATTAAACACATTTAATACATACACAACAAACCCATTAAAACACTCCGCTTACAAAGAGTAAAGTTAGAGATTCGCATCCACCTGGATACTATTCAAAGTTTCCAGTTTTGAATAACAGAGCTCAAAACTTGGGTATAATCTTATAACTTCATACAAAGATTGATGGTAATGTCAACTGAATAATCATAAATTATATATTTATAAGTATGTATATTGTTGACATTACTTAATGTAGATATATATAATGACTTAGTATTATTTGTAAGTAGCTGTAGTACTTGTCAGTACGAGTACAGAATGATAAAATGTCATGTATTTCAAAGTGCTCAGTAATCATAAAACTTAAGAAATTCTCGGGATCCGTCTTGAGATCAGTCTTAAGATTTTGTTGTATTTAAGCTGATAGATTGAGCAATACATGAGGAAGCTAAAAAAGATTAACGAAAGTGTACTCTATCTTGAGTATTAAATAACAAGAGTATGAACTACAAATTAATACGAGTAGCTATGATGATTTGTTACGTTTGTTGGCACAGACTTTTTAAAACCTCTAAGTGTACCAGTGTACGCCTAACACTAAGTGTAAAGGATACTCAGAAAACACCTCTAACTAAACTCTCTTAATTATGAAATATTTTTGTAGTTTACTAGAAAATGTAAACTACGATATTGCCCTGTATTTAAAAGAAATCAGCGATGAAATTAAAAATGCAATATATTACTTCGTAAACTTCAATTTTTAATAAATTTGTTATTTTAACCAAAACGGATAATTTTCTTCTGGTGAGATTCCGTTTTACCTATAATTTCCATATGTGTATGAAGGAACGTAAACATAATTATTTTTAATCGCACAGTCGCGCTATCACATCGTATTAAAAACCTTTAAGGTTTAAAAACCTTTAAAGTTGTAAAGTATTTTATTTTATGTTTAATGCAAATAATTATTGAATGAGCTGAAACTAAGTAAGCCCTTAGTTACTTAACGTAACGTTTTTTTAACGTTACGTTAAGTAAGCCCTTAGTGAGCCTACGACATAAAATGGTATGGAAAATGCGATTTAGTTAATGATTAATTTGTTCTCTATAGTTTTATAGTTCACACGCATGTCGCTTGTTTAAGATCTATAAAAGTAAAGAAAGACAGATTCGGTTGATTTTTCAATGGGTGATCATTAGTGGCATATTTTTTCCGAGCGTGTCTGTGCTTGGAGTGTATGCTAAGCGGTAGATAATGGTCGTTAAAAACTTTCAGAATTTTCACTGCGTATTGAAAGCAATCAGATCAGGTATAGCCCGGTCTGCCTAGGTACAGCTAAATGACTTGGCCACCTATGGGCAGCAAGTAGGCGATGCGAGAACCTGCATGCAAAGCGTAGAGATTATGGGTACAACACACCAGGGGAGGCCAATGTCCATCAGTCAACTGTGATTGGCTCACGATGATGATGACATAAGCTTGAAACGTGATACATTACGGTGGACTTTATATATGACCCAAAAGTCGCTCGCTTAGTATTTCTCCACACAAGAGATAAAGAATCGAAAAAGGTGGTAGACGAAGAAGAGTTATCAACATTTATTTATTTACTTATTTAACATAGTTCTCAAAAGCATAAAGTTGAAATGTCGATTGAGGTACTACATGCCAGTACAAAAGACCGACAAACGACGGGAAAGAAAGGTCATCGAATAGCGGCGCTGTTTCAGCAAAATAAAAGCCAATTCCTCTTCGATCAGGCATTTTATGATCTAAAGTAAGCAAACGAAAACGGTTTAATTACAAAAATCCAAGTCTGGATGAAGTGACGCTGATTACAGCCTGCTATTGCCATACACCGGCCGCAATTCCAGGCTCTACGTAACTATCAGATAATCTAAATTAGAACTATCCAATAGTGCCTCACCCGGGATTTGAATCCAGAACCTCCCGAACGACAGTCGCGCTTGCAACCAGCACGACCAGTGAAACAGTTGAGTACCTATTAAATATATTTACGTGTATGTACCTACATGTATGTACGTACATACTTATCTTTGTATCATGACCTCATAACCGCACTCATCTTTCCATTGCCACTCTAAGATCACGGTTATCTTCGTGTCATGATTTTTTGTGTATGTAATATGTATTTATATTTTATATGTAATTAAAAATTATTCCAGCCTAACTTTTGATCATATTTCTTTAATTTTCGTAAACTTTTTTGATATCAGGAATTAGGAATTATGTGTCAAGTTGCTTATGAAGATTTCATAGGACCTATACGAATATTTAAAGCAAAGACTCAGAAAAATAAAATGGTTGACTGTGCTCAACTTAACAAATTAAAGCAGAATTCTTTTGTGTTATATTTATCACAAAACAATAATGGTGAGCTCCTCGGATTTTGGCCTATCGCCAGGGATTCGGAACTCGCTTGTGACAACTTTATTATGCATTACCCATTGTCGTGTTACCCGAAATAAGCAAGTTGCGAACTTTGTACATTACATTTTCATTACATGATTGGTCTATCGTCACGCGTAGGTAATTAACAAGTTAACAGAAGTTTCACCGAAATGATGTGAAGTAGAAATTTAAATTATATCCGTAGAACAAAAAAGTACGCCATTAGAAATGTTACTAGCACTAAATTCTACTAAAAAGCAAACGCGAAGTAACCATTTACGACCTTCAAAAAATAGCCAACATGGAATAAATACGAAAATAAAATTGAACATACTAAAATAAGTTATTTTGACAGCAATAACTAACTATGTATAAGTGTAAATTGTTGACACGCTAAAATAAAAGTGCTGAAACATCATAAACATGTTATTTGGATTCGATAACCGACACCAAATTGTAGGGCACATTTTGTTGCTCGGCTAGTATCGCGTAAAGATACAGTAAACTTTCCCCAGATCACAATATTTTTCGTCAAAATGCAGGACAAGTCGCCTTAAGGGTCGTATATTTCTCGTTGAGCTGAAGCGTTAGATTAGACGGCTCTTCGCAGCTGAGAGATTTATGACAGCAATACTAACCCAATACAGTATACGAGGACGCCGATGGTAGACTCGTAAGAGATTCGCCCGAGAATCGAGACAAATTAGACCATCAGTGAAACAACCATCATATGAATCTAAAAAATACCGAAAGCTTTCTGTAAATTTGTCTAAATTTGTCTGTTGCAAAAAAGCTGGATTGATTTATTTTTAAAGAATCTTTAAAACATTTTTAAAAGAAATTAGGCCAAAATGTTCTAAATAAAAGTAATAGAATTTATGTTGTAAGAAAGGTTAATTGTTGTAATATAATTAGCTGCCTCGTTGGTCGTGTTGGTTGCAAGTGCGACTGCCGAACGGGAGGTCCTGGGCTCAATTCCCGGGTTGGGCACTACCAAATTTTTCTAATTTAGATTTTCTAGTAGTGGCTCAGAGTCTGGATATGTTATCGGTGTATGGAAATAGGCTCACCATCTATTCCATAATAGGCCGTAAACGTAACTGGTAAAACGTAGGGGTGTTCGACGTTCCTCTGCCTACCTCTTCGGGGATTACAGGCGTGATATTACGTTTCTTCATAAATATACCAGTCAAAAATGACGAGTATTTTAGTTTTATTGTTTTGCTACCCATAATAATATATAATATTTCATGGATGTATCTATGTATGTATGAACGTATGTATGTATATATGAATTTTTTCAAGGTCAAAATATTGTTACCTAAAATTCCCCATCGTTATTTGCAAGGCAATATTCCCGTGGTGTCCGTTCAGTCACGAGGACCGCTAAAGCTGACCAATTTTCCTTTTTGATGCGCGCCCTGATCAAAGGCGGTCAGCGAAGCGTCGACAGTATACGTCGTTGGTTCACTAAATTCATTATTTTGGGCCGTCCGCCTCCCCAAGCCGGCTTTCTCTCGGTTTTTTTTATAACGATACATATGTATGTATATATCAAATAATGTTTTAGGAAGAAAAGGTAAAATTGGTTTAAGGTTGGGTCATTTTCTATGCAATACAATGCTTACTACAGCTATTCGCTTAATATCAAAAGAAATAAATATATTGTCAATAACAAGATACCTTGGTGCCTGTCAGTGAAAGTAGCAGTTTCAAGGTACATTTTTTTATTAATTAACGATATACACAGGTTTCAATACAAAGGTTCAGGTTTGTAATACAAAGTTATTTAATGGCTAGGTAAATACGTATATTGGAAAATTGGAAATATGATAATATGCCGCTGAGCTCGATTGACATGAAATGAAATAAATCTCTGTAGACGTAACGATAAGGATGAGACAAGGGATAATAGAAATAACATATTTTGAGCCCTTATATCTTTTCCACTCGTTGATTGTTTTCCAGGAATATTTATCAAGCTAAATCACTTTACTCAATATGAGTTTATGGACATTGCGGCGTAGAATAATTTATTTCATTATTATTTAATATTACGGGTATTTGTGGGTTTTATTACACAATACATAAGTTATCTCAGCTGAACATCTGTGAGTCAATAAGGAAGACAGATTTTAAATTAGCTTAGATGACCGGGATGCGAACGGTTCGATTTGTGCTAATGTATTGTGTTGTGCTCGTGGATGAAGATAGCATCGTATGGTCAAGTATTTGCTACAACATTCAAACTGCTGTAACGTGACATCACGCATCCCCGAAAAGGTAGACAGATTAGTGTAGTAGGTACACTCACACGTTTCGCCAGTTACGTTTACTTTCCCCCATGGAATAGGGAGTAGTCTATTGCCATAAACCGTAGACAAATCTAGAAACATTCCGAGCACCTACTAGAAATTTTAAGCACTCGGCACGGTAATCGAATTCAGGCCCTGCCCATCAGCAGTCTCGCTTTTCAATCACTTGTCTAACGAGGCATTCAAAATACAGTATGTAATAAGTAGACATGATAAGTGAAAGATATCTTGCCCTTTACACTTCCCTGTTATTCACGTTCTTCAAAAAAAAAATTTAATTCAGATGTTATTGTACTTTTTTTCTATACCTACCTTAGATTTTATCTTCTACTTGTTACTTAAAGATTTGCCTTGACTAATGCCTGTAGCTTAGCAGCTTTTTGCTATTTTATTTTATGTTTAATGAAAATTACAATTCGAAAGTCAATACCCAAAAGCCAAGAGAACAAAAAAATCGACTTGTATTTGTGTTCTTTTACTGCCTACTACTGAGCATTTTGTCACAAACGTCGCAGTTCCGCTTCGAGAGAGAACTAGGTCAAAATAAGGGTTGATTCGTTTGCTCATCGTTGTTGTTGAAATATAAAACATTACTGAAAATGTGCCTTTTGATCGCTGTCTATAGACTACATTAAACCCTTACCCGCAGCACTGAATTGAACGAGACAAAGTTTTAACTAGCCGGAACTATTCTCAGCTTTTCTCCACACGCAAGAGCTCATTGTGGTTCCAAGAAAAACATTCAATTATGAATCGACCCTTTCAAACACTCGGAAGCGAACTTTCTCATTGGATATTCATATCGCTGTTTGATTTTAATTAGCTTCGTAACTAACATAGAATTGAGATGAAAATGTTTTTGATTCTAAAAATTCTTCTTATAGATATGTACATATTTAAGCAAGTATTGGAAATTTGATACTTTATGTTTCAGCCTTCCTCCATCGTGTGCATATTGGGTTCATATTGTTACCTTTTTTATACTAAGTATTATTGGTTATAACATCATGATTATAACATCAGGATATAACATCAGATTTTTCTAAAAAAAATTTGTATATGAAGTCTATATAATAAAAAAAAGTAACTTCACGCCTGTAATCCCCGAAGAGGTAGGCAGAGGAATGTAGAACATTCCCATATAATAAAGGTATATAAAGTTTCATAATATGGCTAGCATGGCAAACCTACTCTTCATATTCTAAGAAGAACGAAGTGTTCTTCAGCGGTGAAACGATAAAAGATTTTGGCATAGATAATAATGATATAAAGTTTGGATGTATCATATTGCGTAACATAATAATATATATTGTTGACTTGTACGAAAAGATAGTGACACTTGCTTGAACACGAAGTTGGAACGTTTGTCCTATTCGATATTGGATTAATATCTATACTACCATAACCATTTCACGCAACGTGGTCTGTTCGAGGGGCGGGAGGGGGGCGGTAGGGGGCTGAATGGTCAAAAAAGCGGATTGTTGATTCTACATCAGAGAAAAAATTATGGTATGTATGTGAGAGAAATATACATTCTCATATCTGTACCGAAAATAAAAGAACGGCAACGATCACATATATATCAAGCGGAACCTTCTCGTGAATCTCCCATATCGCACCGTATAAAATAACTATTTGGTCCTGCGAGGACCAACTGAATTATCACTCACGTCCTGTATTTTATAACCATATTATCACTATTTTCAGCTAAAAATGTTAAGGACCATTATATTTACATTTTAGGTACACAAGTCATGGTATCTAAAGCGAAATTATATCGGGATAAATTGAAATTTGGCACTACAATTGATGTTAAGTTTCACAATCTCAACTTAGCATAATAGGTATTATAATCTAAATAAGATTTGAGGGTCTCCTGATACTTGAGTTAACAATACAAAATTCGTAATGTGCACAAACCAGCGGATACAATATTGACGTGTTCATGTTTGTTCCCTTCAATTCCCGCCTTTACATAAGAAAAAATATTGAAGAGAGGAAATGTTTGAAAACTGTAGTATGTGAAATTCCAAAAAAGAATTTGTGAACAGGTGTGAATGGTTTGATATTGACGCACAACCAGTTGTTTCGCACTGATTCGTTCTTTGGCAAAATCACACTGAAAAAAATGCCTATCACAACAATATACTGATTTTTTTTTGCTTTACAATAATTCAAATCAATATAATTTTTAAGTATGTATATTATCTTCATTTTTAATACTTATTTAGTAACAACTCGATAAAAAAAAGTTACCATATATTTTAACAACTTTTTTTATTGCAAATATCAACTCAAAAATAATCGACTAGTCTCTATTTTTTATAAAAGCGATACAATGTTAAAAAGAAATATTTTACTGAAATAACTAAGAGCAACATAATGTACATAGCTATTCGTACACAAACTGAATTTTTGTTCAGCACGTCTGTTGTGTAACAGCCGCTGGCCAATTTTCAGCGATTCTTTAAATTTTTCTCCTCTGTTTGAATGTTAGTTATACACAACGCACATATTATGTATTCACTTTGCTGATAAATAATATTCAATGTATGATTCTATGTATTGGATGAATACCGGAGCGCTTTGATATAGAGGTTGTTCAAGAGAGGCGTGAAAAAAGCTCTCCATCAACACCGATGACGTATTGGCAACTCTTCTAGTGTTATAGGTACATGTCCATAGGCGAAGGTGAGAGCACTTACATTCAGGTGGCCTGTTTGCCTATTCGCCAAGTTAAATAAATCAATAGACATCATAAATAATCGACAGCACAAAAACTAAAAAGCTGAGGTTATGTCATGGAAAACAACAATCTTAGAGTGTCAGTTAGAATCAATATATTTCAATGGTTAATTAAAATTACAGCGAGCGACCCAGGTGATGCCAACAGCACGGACCGATGTCACTGTTAGAGATGAGGTTCTAATAAAAAAAATAACTTATTTGTTTGCATCCAATATTGCTGTGCACCTTTCATTCAATTTACCTTCAGTGTTCATGTACGTATGTCTAAATTATGCAACGACTAACTTAACGTGTTCTTTTTGAAAAAATCCAACCAGTTTCAGACCCATCCTAGGACCTTCATCATGAACTCTAGCCATTCGCAGTGACTCCGATGCGGGAACCAGTTCATTTCGAAGTTTCGGTTTTCATATCCAACCCAATAAATTTCGTAACACTTGATACTATATGGAGCACACTTGGAAACTTCGATACTGGGTTTTGATGTTCGAACACTATAAACTCTATGCAGTTCAGGAAGCATACTACGTTACTTGCTTAATTATAATACCCAAGCACAAGCTGTTACACAACACAGTCCATTGATTCTTCAGAAATTTATAAATAGCATTACATAACTTTTTGATTAAAATAAATAAGAAAAAAAAAGTAACTTCACGCCTGTAATCCCCGAAGAGGGAGGCAGAGGAATGTAGAACAAATAAATAAGAATATACTGATAACCTATTTTATATCGGAGCTGAGAAAGCGCACTCTGGCAGCAGTGTAAAAGCCGTGCTCTGGAATCCCTAACTCTCAGGGACACTTGTGTCCAACAGTGGACTTAGGCTGGTCAAAATTATAAACAACCTTGCAAAATAAAACCACTGAATTTTTAATGATACTTGATAATACGGGTGAAATCGTTTATTAACATAGTGACTTTTGTTAGTTGAATGTTAACAGTTATCTTAGAATCATAGCTTGCTATAAATTAGCAGGGGCATGTCACGACTTTTAATAATACTTGATAGAGTGAAATCGTTTATTAACATACTGACTTTTCTCAGTTGAATGTTAACAGTTATCCTAGAATCATAATATGCTATAAATTAGCAGGCGCTTGTCACGGCACCGACCCCGATGTTAACCGTGTGCAATCGATCGAGCGACGTCCTCTCTGCATATTCATAAGGACAAAAATAGTATCGAAATTGCTATTTGCGTAACATACGAATACATAACTTGATTTGAATTTCTACGCAACGAATCCAGGAACCGAACTCTTCTGGAAATCGCAAGCGAATTTATAAGGATTGAAGCTTATATGTACGAATATAATTATTTATATAATTATTAAAAAAAAGTGTGATTAGCCGATTCCTTGACAAACGTTCTACACCTTAGGCGGCCTATCGGTTTCCATCAGGAGGGATAGCAGTCAGACACGAGCCTGTTGATAAATAGAAAAAAGACAGCCGATTTGCAACTGTGATAAATGATAATGAAACTAATTTGGTACAAGTGAAGATAATTTACTATTATGTTAACAGGAAATTGGCTACAAGCATTGTGATGGATTAAACCTAAGTACTAATCCAATCATAGGCGGACCCATACATAGAGTAGCAAAAGGATATTAATAGATTCTAGCGAAACAAGCGGTAATAAAACTCTTTTTAATTAACTGCATTTTGTAATAATAACAAGATAACTAATTTCAAAATAACGATTTTACTCTGAAATGCTTTAAAATCCAATTGTAACTATCCTGGTAATTATCCTTGGAATTACAAGACGCCGGCATAAAGGAACTAAGTTTTAAGCAAATATATATACATAGCTCTGTCTGTACGTGTCGCTAGTTTAGCATAAAGCATCCCGGAGCGCCGGTTCAAGAAATGCTCGAAATAATATACATGGGATAAGAGGCTTCCGGGGAGCGCGTGACGGACGTACAAATACGCGATATGTTTA